>BMAO01000888.1:0-14912 GCA_019973975.1 Trichonephila clavata
AAATTTTAAGCAATAAAAAGAAAACGATTCTGATGTCGAGAGTAAAACAAAAACACTTTTATCGAATTTTAATAATAAATAGTTTCAAAGAATCTAAGTTAATAAAATTAATTTCAGATTTTAATTATTCAATTAATATTTACCTACAGTTTACTTCCAAATATCTCTAAAATTTATTTTTATCCAAAATAATAACCGATATACTTTTTATTAATAAATAAATTAATTTAGTAATGAAATAATAGAAATACTCATTTTATTTAAAAAAAATATACTAATTTAAATCCATTATCTATCAACAATAATAATAAAAATTATACAGATAGATATTGAAAAGATTTTTTGTCGGAATATTTGAATTTTTGAATAAAAAAAATATGCGAGTGTTAAATAAACGCTTTGGGGGAAAGTCTAGTTATATGTTTACATAATTTTAAAAAAAGCATTCAAAAAGAAAATAATACTGTCTGATAAAAATATTTTAGTATCTTATTTTAATTTTATAGTTTTTCTTTCCACTCTGTGTTTAGTAAATTATTGAAACACGTATCTGACGGGGGAAAAACCATATTTTACAAAACTAACATACTCATTATTTAAAAAAAATCCTTTTTAGATTTTAAATAATAAAATTGATTAAAAATGCCCATTAGCAATTAAATGTGCCATGTCGTTTGCTTAAAAAATGGCAGTAAAAAAAAACTCGTTTATTAATATCTATATCAAAGGCAAAAAAAAAAAAAAAAAAAGAAGGGAGGGGAGTAAGGTTGCCGAATTCATTTTTCCGCCCATGTTGTGAAAGCACTCAAAATGTAAAATTTTCGATGCGGTTTCCCACAATTAATTATTATTGTCCTTGTGCAATTTGGCTACCGTTGAAGATCCACTGTTAAGTGGAGCGATGTACGTTGAATCTGTCAAGAGCTCAAACATCCTACCGTTGGTGTGGTAGTTAGGAGAGATTGTGTGTGGGGGGTGCCAGCTCAGATGTCGTCCTCTTCACTTGATATTGGTTCAAAATTTAGAGGTCCGTCGCTAAAAACTCTCAAGTAGGTAAACAGTGTGACTTTATTATGTGACACTCACTTTGCAATTTCTTAGCTCCTGAAACTAAAACGTACCTTTTAAAACATAATTCAATATTGAAAAAACACAGAAAAGTAAAGAAATTTTTAAAATTGAAAAAGTTCAAAACTATATTAAATGTTGAATTAAAATTGTGATCATATTTTTTGAAATGTTCGATACACGGGAAAACAGTTTCATGCAATTATCTTTATAAATGAAGAAATTATTAGATGTTTAATTTAAATATGTTTAGTGTTTTTTTTTAAATTTTTTAAAAAAACAAAGCTTTTGGCCTTTTATTTTTTAAATCACAGACTCTGTCTTGACTCAGTCCTGTTTTGGACCCCGTTCACACTGCCCGGCGTGTCTCTAAGTGTGGGAGGAAACATATCAACACCAACAAAAGCTATAGTAATAATTATTTATTCAGGACTGACAACACATAAACAATCACAAGTTTAATTATAAGTGGAAACCTAAGAGTGATTCCCTAATACCTCGATTTATCCTAACACTCACATTTAATACTCAAATCTAACATTCAAATCTAATATCCCCGTCTAAGTAATCTCAGCTATCAGAATGGACAAGGAGACGAATACTTGCAAACCTCAGGTCGGTACTGAATCTATTTCCTTCAATGATTAATCTAACACTTTACTTTTATAAATTATCTCTATCAAATGCGCGCTAAGTTCGTAAAGTAATTCTCCGGCGATACTTACATGCAGCTTGTGTGGCAACTCCTTCTCCTCACATTTACGAAATCTAGACTTTTTATAATCGAACTAATTAACATATAACTATCTCGTGTTTTTCTCGAAGAGGCTGTGAAATAATAAAAATGCTGGCCCCAAAGTTTCCCAAGAGGATTAGTATTGAATCCACGTGGATAGCCCCCGTCACAACTCTAAAATTTCAAAGTATGAACTTTTTAAAAATCATTTTCATTTAAACGCATCAATAATCATTTATTTTAGAAGAAATCATAAAATAGGCAAAATATCATTGTTTTGTGGGGAAAAAAATCAACCCATATCGCGGCGAAATAAATGATCCTACCGATTGCGAATTTGCTTTGGAAGATATTAATTGTGCAAATAAAAATTTGAGTATTATTTTAAAAAATCATAAAGTTTAAGGCTACAGTGGACAGTAAAATTTTTTTTTAAAAATTTGTTACACACATGCTCCAAATTTTGACTGCCAGTATTTAAGTTATAACTATATATAAAACCATATAAAAAATTTGGTGAGAAAAAAATGAGTAATTTTTAAGAAATTTAAAATTTTTTAAAAAAATTTAACGATCATTTCAAAATTTCAAAACGTTCCATGCGTTTTGATTTTTTAAAAATTTTTATATTTTTAACTGATTTAACTTCTTTAAGCAATTCTTTAGAAATTTATGCATGTAAAGTAATGTTTTATATGATAATTTACAAAGTATGGGTAAACGCAAATTTTTATATGAAATTTTCAAGAATTTTAATGACTTTATACATAAAAAACTTTAATTTCTTCTTTCACCCTATCACTATTGCTACAATGCATCCAAGAAGTTATAATTACATATTAGAAGAATGCTTTTGGAAAGTTTTGTTATAATTGGACAAAAATTGCAACGCATGGAACATTTTGAATTTTGGTTTCGAAGCAAATTTTTGATTTTGAGAAAAACAGCTTTTTTTATTTTAAAGGAAATTAACTTAGCTTTTTATAAAAAAATGAAGATATAAATATAAATTTGAAATATAAAAACACTAATATCATAACAAATGTAATATAAGTGCAGAATATATACATATAAGTGCAGAATATATACATATAAGTGCAATATTTATTGTAACAGTCACATCGACATGTGGTACACACAGTGATAAGAATTGAAAAGTAAGCTGGAACTTTCTAATAATATCAGAAGTAAATTAGCAGAATGTATTCCATTATTATTTTATCTCAACCGGATAATATATTATATATTTCATAAATCACAATAAGTAAAAATAAAGTATTTCAATAGGATTAAATTACAAAAATTCAAAACAGTTTCGAGGCAAATTTTTGATTTTGAGAGAAACAACTATTTTGATTTTATAAGAAAATAACTCATTTTTTAAAAAAAATTAAAGATATATATAAATTTGAAAAACACTAATATCATATAAACATAAGATAGGTGCAGAATATATATATAAACGATTCTGCAATATTTATTGTAACAGTCACATTAGTACGCGTGGTATATATAGTGATAAAAATTGAAAAATAAGCTGGAACTTTCTAATAATATCTATAAAGTAAATTAGTAGAATGTATTTCATCAACCAGATAATAAATTATATACTTCGTTAATCACAATGAGTAAAAATAAAGTATTTCAATACAATTAAATTATAAAAATGCAAAACAGTAATAAATTCAATTACACATAAAAAGAAAACTGCCGCTAATTCTAAAAAAAAATTAAAAAGCACCGGCATTATAGGCTACATCTTTATAAGTAGAATTTCTTTTCCTTTTCTCTCTTTTCACAGAAATGTTTTGAGAAATGCGTCGTTTATCCTGTCTTTCAGCAATAGTCAAAGAAAAACTATCATTAAGGTTTGAGTCCTCTTTTGATTCAAGTGATTTCACGTAGCCCAAATTGGTGCTTTTCGACGGCATCCGTAACTGCTATTTCTAGCCTCCTTTTGGACACAAAGAACTCTTTTGGGCATTTTCGCCAAATGCAGCTATGCAGACTTTCATTACAATTCTGCGTCTTGCCTCCTACGCATCTTTCAAGAATGGTGTCTGAAGCTAAACGTTGGTAAACAGGCATAATTTTTTCAACTACTTGTTGTAACAAGCAAGTTCTCATGGAACTATGTGACCCTGGGGTTTCACCTTTGGCTGTTGCTCTTTTATAAAAACACCATGATGATTCCCCTTCAGGACACTTACCATGCGTAGGCTTTTCGTCAGTTGACGAGCAATGCATCATACTGGCATATATAGCAGTTTTCATTTTTTGGGTATTAGGAACATTATCTTTTATAGCTTTTCTGTAGTAATTTTGCAACTTTGTTATATTTTTATCCGTAAGGCTTCCCTGATTACGCCCACCAAGAGTCACCTTCTTCACCTTCCACTCTTTTACTTTGTTGCGTAACGATGTGCCTAGCCTCTTCGCAACATGATTCAAGCACTCTTCCTTTTCGATTTTTACCTCAGAACCATATGCTTCATTTTCTGACAAAAATTGAAAAGTTTTCGAGTCGCCATCACTCAGCATGGAAACGAATCTCATTTGGCAATCACTTATTGGCCGTCTCCACATAATTAGTGCAGCATGCATCTCCATGGCTCCAGACGTTCCATGGAAATTTTTGTCACACTCATCCATATGTCCTTTTTGCCAAATGTGAAATTCCGCACTATCAGCTCCCATATCTCGACCAGTAATTATGCAATTATAACAGTATTTCAACAATACTTCAAAGTCAAGAACAAGTCCACTAAGGACATCGATGATTATTCCTAATCTTAGGTTAGATGTATGTCCTCGCTTTTGCCATGTACCGTCATATGACACACTCACGTCAATGATTTCCTGATATTTTAGAGAAGAATCAACTTTTATGTGAGCTTCTCTAGCTGCTTGACGTGACATTCCGAGCATTTTTTTCTTCACTTCTTTGTTTTTAACCGATAAGTTGTGCATGCATTTGGCAAATGTTTTTCTGTCCATTGTTGGCATGTTGAGCACAGATGAAAAAGTTTCCAAAGCAGCATGCCCTCTGCCTATGGATAGGAAGGCACTCACCAGCTTGCTGTTAATATCATGTGAATTTTTAGACTCCTCTTGGAAACTTGAATACACACTTCCATAGCTTTCATGGCATGATTCACATAAAAGTTCAATTTTTGTAGAATATCCCATGGATTGGTGTTGTTTTATAACAAGGGCACAGTTTGTACAATATTTGCAAGGAACTTTTTGCAATAGTTCAGAAAACACAGCCTTGTGGGTGAAAATATAACTTGCCTCAGGTTGGGAAGATGTACTTGGGTCAGATAATGGATCCCTCTGTAATATAAAACTGTTTTTTTCATCGACAGTTTCAGGAGATTTCTGCCATCGCTTCTTGCTGTTTTCAGACATCTTCCTCCTTTTGGTAGGACGACCTTTTGGTTTTCTATATCTCAATGATATAAGATCCATACTAATAATTTTAAACAATAAATGCGATTTAAAAAGAGCTTTAGTTCTGAAAAGAACTTTTTGTTTTGGTAAAATCAATATAAGGTTTGAGTAAAGTTGAACGAAAAATGCAAACCGAAGTTTGAACAAATGGTAAACAAATAATGTCAATTTAGGTCTCAGATACAGTTAAAGCAAAGTGTTGCCAACCTGAACTTGATAAATTAACAAATAAAAATAAAAATTAGTGATGCTTTGTCTACAGTAAATAATTTTTTTCCTGTCAAAGTGCATGACAGCTACAATGGCATGACATTAGAAAATGTAAACAAAGGGGCGTGGTCATGGATGACTAATTCGAAACTACCCTATAACTCAGTAAAAAATGCATAAAACCAAAAAAAATTTTTGCGTTTGATAGAGAGGCTAATAAAATATTATAATCAGCAAAAAAAAAAAAAAAAAAAATGTTTCGATATTTTGGACAATTCTCCACATTTTAACTGTCCACTGTAGCCTTAAGACATGATGTTGATTAGAAACCCGGTGGAAATGGAGCGCTATTCTGGATGAGCCACGAAGTCCACGGTAAAGGAGGTGAAAAGGCCTTTAAAATAAAAGGTCAAGATTATTACATCCAATTTAAAATGTATTTTTTAAAAGAAAATTCATTGAGTGATGGATCAATTAGATTATACCTTGACCTGTTAAAATTGAAATCAGGGACATGTTTTTCATTTATTAAAATAGTTAATGGCTATTTTTTTGTGATAAATTGCCTGAAAGAAATCCTTTTGCTCACACCATCAAGCATTTATTAAAGTGTTGAAAGTGCAGCATGTGTTTTTAAAATAAAAGACGATTCATTTTTTTTTCAAATCAAAAATAAAATCTGTGTTTTCGAGTAGATTTTTTTAAATTTACAAAACTTTATATGTTTATTAAATATTGATTTAAAATTGCAAGTATTTTTGTAAGAGAGCAAAAAAATTTTTTTTCTGTGTACTTAATTTATTAAATCACTGATTTTAAAGGGCTTTTTTTAGTTCAGATGGTATACTCGTTATAATTTTAAGAGACTTATACATAAAGATAGAAAAATTTCGATTAATGTGATTTACAGAAAACACAATACTCCTTTTCTTAAAAAGATAATAATTTAAAGTTATGTTTTTAAATGCATTGCGAATATGTTTATTTGAAGTAATGATAACGGAGAAAAGCGATTAAGTTTTTGGAAAATATTTTAAATATTTTTGTTTTATAAACGAATGCAATTCATGATTTTTTGAAATAAAGATATATTCAAAAAATGGAGGGAAATAAACTTTTAACTCGCATTTTTTTTACTCGCCAAATTTGCGAATTTTTTTTGTTTTAGACGCTTTATTTTCTAGTGTAACCCCTGAGCAGGGTGATTTAGAACAGAGAAATAGCACATATCTGGCGCGAAACTGATTTTCGACGCCAAGCGACGAATAAACGAATTTTAGCAAAAATTGAAATAGACAAAAACAAAAAAATTAAAATATGTAATATTTTTAAGCTTATTATAGATCTCGGATGATATTATTATACACTCGGAAAAAACGTTTTGTATGATTCTCTTTATAAATGACAAAGTTTTTAAATGTCTAATTAAAAATTTGAGTATTTCTTGAAAAGTCGCAAAAAAAGTTTTCCGTATTTTATGTTTTAAATGACTGATTCTAAAAAGAAAAGTATGAACTTATTTATTGTAGAATATCCTTTTTATAACACGAAAATAAATTCCTACGCAACATTTTAGAAATCATTTACATAAAAACGCATCAATTTTGACTAGTTTTTAAAAAAATTCGTAAAAAATATGAATATTATTATATTGTAAAAAAATTGTGCCATATCGTGGACAAATAAATGATATTTTGTATTCTGTGATTATTTTTAGTCTGAGTCTGATAGAAACAAATAGATTGCCCACGGTATAGAAATATTATGAGGAGTGAAATTTGTGAAATCTTAACAAAAATGCGTTGCGCTGTGTTCTGCGTATACACCAAGTTGCTGTTCGAAGGAAGAAGGACTACTTTTTTTTTCTTTTATAAAATTACAATCATTCTTTTCCTACCAAAATTAGAGACAAAAAATAATTACAAAATCAATTTTTTTTAATACAAATAAACGAAAATTTGCATTTTTTGAAATTTTTTATAAAATGAGCCATTATTGATGCGTTTTTATGAAAAGAGTTTATCATTCGTTCTAAACGAATTCCTTCCCATCATAATGTATCGAAATTTAGTACTGAAAAATGTCACAATTTCTTCTTTTCGAATCAGTAATTTAAAATATAAAACATTTAATTTTTTTTTTTTTTTTTTTTTTTTTTGCGATTCTTTAAAAAATACTCAAAATTTTAACTAAGCATTGAATAACTTCATTACTTATAAACAAACCTCACGAAAGTTTTTTTCCATGTGTTAAACGTTGTCATCTATGTTGTGTTCAAAATTTTAAAAAAATTCTTAAAAATGTACGGATTTTAAAAAAAAAATTTAATTTTTTGTCTAATACATTTTTACAAGAAATGATTTAAGTAGTTTTTTTCTTATATTTTTTGTTTAAAAATTACTGTTATTTGTAATCTATGAGGGACATTTAAACGGTATATTTTAAAAACAAAGCCTCAAAAATTAAAACTTTAAAAAGAATTCTCAAACTACATTTACTAGCGTTTCTCTTTTTAGCGTAATTAGCGTAATTGGTATATTTTTTCAATGAAATAAAAGCATGCAATCCAAAAACAATCACATGGATCAATTGAAATAGAACCTAACACACATATTATGAATAATGTGGATTCCTCTCTCCAAATAGATAACGTTCAAAAATAAAAATAATAAAATTTGCTTTTTGTACAGCTTATTTTCTTTCTTATCAAATTATTTTACATGAAAGAAAACTTAGGGAATACACGCCCACTCATTTTTTTCTTCTTGTTAATACACCCACTCAAATGTTTTTTCATACACCTCATTTTGAAATCCATAGAAATTCTTAATTAGTTTAAAATATTATTTTTGGAATTGTTCCATATAATATTCAATAAAAAACAATTGTCTCTAAATATAAGAAAATACTTAAAAATTTTCTTTGTTTGCTTGCTCTTCTGAATAAAAGAGATTCATAAAATTTACAAAAATAAAAATAATGAAAATAGAGTAATTTAAAAACTAATCTAATTTTAAGAATTTCTGTTTTTTTTTTTTCATATATATATTTGGCTAGTTATTTTTTTCTTCCTATCAATGCATGAAATAATTTTTTAGTAGCCTCCATCGCATTATTTATTTATTTTTCAAAAAGGAGATCACTAAAACGTTTTGATCTTTTAAAAGAAAAAGAAAATTCGCCTCATGATTTATTCAAAATTCTTCTTCTTAAATCTTGTTATTTTGCATTGTAATGAATCTTGAATTTTAATGTATGGTACTTGTTTCTTCTCCCTATTGTCCCTGTTTTAATATCCTAAGTTTGAATAAAAATTTAAAATGTGAACAAATATTAATAAAATCTACTCTTAAATATGTTAAAATCAGTTTTGATAAAATACAATCAAGAAAATTCTAAAATATCACGTTTGTTTCCTATTTCAACTAGTAGTATTAAATGACGGAAAATGTCACTGATGGTTAGTCATAAGGGGCAACAGCCACTTCGAAGCTGTTTGGAAAAAATTAAATATTTTATTTAAAATAAAATCTCGTTGCTAATGTTTTCTTTTTTTAGCGGAGTATTTGATAGTCCATTTAAAAATTAATTAAAAATGTTACTTGACATAAAAATATTATAATTTTACCAGTTTTGAATCATATTAACAGTGACTATGATTGACGCTGAAATTCACGAGCTTTCAAGATGCAATACTTTATACACCTTGCATAATGGTATACTAAAACTCATGGTATTTTTGACATGATTATTACAACAAATAAAAGGAGTACTTTAAAAATTGATCTCATTATTAATCGCATATTTAGTTTGACTACCAAATGGAATCAGAAATTAAATAAATAAATGAATTAAAGTTCTCCATTATATTTTAGAGCTTCTGTCGCAAAGATTTGGATAAATTCCGAAAAGCCAAAAATTTTATTAGAGAACCCATTTATCCAAAAATGTTCTTCACAGAGGCTGCCATCAATTTTTTAGAGTTTTGTTTACTTTGACCTTATTTTTGAAACAAACTGTGCATCTTTCAAAGGGTTTTCAGGGAAGCTTTTAAATTTTAGGTTTCAGCATAAAATATTCGTTTTAGATGTTCAAATGGATTTAAGATGATTAAAAAAGTGTGGCTTCTGGAAGGCTGTAGTTGCATTTTTAAAGAAGCTAGTATTGTTAAAATAAAATGTTATTTTAAATGAAAAATATTCTTGTTGGTTTGTCGTTAACAAAATTTGAAAATATAATAAACATGTGATATAAAGCAGTAAATTTGGTTTGGAAATACAGCTTTAACACTTAATTTTAATTTAAAGTATGACTGAGTATGGCAATAATCCTTAATAATAAGTAGCATTAAAGGTTAGCTGTTAATTAATCGTAAATTATTTAACATATAGTGCAAAATACTTTTTAGTTGAAAAAAATATGTTTCAATAAAATTCAAATGCAATTTTTGCATTTACATGCATTTAACAAGTCATACATACAAACGGTATTCTTTTTTTAAAAAATAAAAATCCTGAATGTGTGTGTGAGATGGAGGAACGTTGTGTGTGTGAGAAAACGAAGCTGCGGAACTGATTCTTTTAAATGCTCTTTTCTGCATTTGAAAGCCTATGCTTACAGAAAGTTGACAGATTTTAACCCCTTCAATGCATATTGTTACCAATTTTATGCAATTATTTTCACGTATTTTTATTCAATAAACTGAGCGCCTGCGTTCTGAAAAGGACGTTAGTAATTATAGGTAGTAAATCATTATTGAAAGAAAAAAGTCGACATTACATTTCGAGGGTAAGTTAACTCCTTTTTTGACTTTTGAATGTGGTGGGTGATGAAGTTCAGTGTGTAAGTAAAAGACATAGTTCCTCTCTACTGTCGAGTTCCTAATAAAATAGTGTTTTTCTAATACTAAAAAATTAATCCTTATTTGTTTTAAGGTAAGTTATCAATGTTTGAAGTTGTATTTGAAAATTATATTAGATGCAAGCCAGAATTTTAGAAAATACTGTATGTTGCCATATGTCTTCATTATGCGTTTGTTTCATAAGTAATTATAAGCGGGTATTTTTGAGGTCTGGACCTTTTACCTTAGTTTGCTTTGCTTTTTGAGATGTCTAGATGGCTAAAAGATGACGAAATTAAGGATTTACTTGAACAAATAGAAAATGGAGACATTTCTAAAGACGAAGAGAATATAGGTGATCTCTGAATGAAAGTTATTCTCACCCAGACGTACAAGATATAATAGACGAAATAGAGAACGACACTGGTGTCTAAAAGTTAAGCATAAGTTATAATTATATGAATAAAGAAGGAACTGTAAATCAAAATGGCGGGAAACGTGATATGCGAGTGTATCTTTGAGCCGCCACAGACCCCATGTCAACAAATGGAGGTCTGTGCGGCCGTCCATCATGATGCTTGCCCGTACCATTACTCCCCTTGCTGGAAAAAGATGTCTTTCCGTTATAATTCTTGGTTCAAAACGTGTTCTACGTTCTATCCATATCATTACTCGTCGAGAATCACTACTCAGACTAAACCGGGACTCGTCAATTGACATCACATTGGCCCACTCTCCCACACTCCAATGTTGATATTTCAAACTCCAATTCAAACGAGCGCGTTTTTGCGCAGACGTGATGGGAATGCAAACTGCTGGTCTTTTGGCATACAAGGCAGCATGATTGAGTCTCCTGTAAACAGTTCGTCTCGAAATTCGAATTCCGGTGGCGACTGTGAGCGCCGAACCCAGTGATGTGGCAGTACTGCCCCTCTGACATCGCACACTTATTACCAGATATCGGTCTTGGCGAGGGGTTGTGACTCTTGGTGGACCTGATACTGGTTGTCTGGTAATATCTCCCGTTCTTTGAAACCTCTGTCACAGTACTGAGATCACAGACTGGTCCACATTCAGAATTCGAGACACTTCGGTTTGTGATCGTGAAGATTCCAGCATTCCAACGATTCTTCCTTTCGTAAACATGTCCAATTAGCGTCTTTGTGCCATCATTCACCTTGTCTGATGGTTAACAACTTTCCTTCACACAGCAGTTGCACGAAACTTGTCTGAACTGCTTATGCTGCGTGAATCGGTTTCTCCGCATTCCGACATGCTCCGGTGTTTCGCGCAGGACATAGTCGACTGAAAAGTTTTGCATGAGCCCAATGTTTCTTCTTCACCCAATTATTATCCACAAGAAATTTGGAATAATTTTAAGAATATTTACTCTATGATTTTCGCATTTTACGATTTATGCTTAATTTTTGGACACCAGTGGATAATGATTATGAAGCAGACAATGAAAATCCTCCCTCGAACATGGGAGAAGGATCGTTGAACTACTCCATTAATCCAGCTCAATGATTTTCGAATTGGGAAACACATTCAAGCCTTATTGGTGTTTCAGCTAGAAGAAAACGAAGTAGAAATTTTATATGGTAGAACGAATATGTGTTTCACAGGAATTACAGAATTTTGTTCTTCACTAGCCACGCTTCAAACACCATTCAAACTTTTTTCTGAATTTATAAATGAGAATATATTTCCTGTTTTTGTGGAACAAACTAATTTATACATGACGCAAAATAATGTCTCCAAATGTTCTCTTGTAACTTCTCCTGCAATCCTTTAATTCTTAGGTATCATCGTACTTATGTCCGTGTACCATTACTTAAATGTTAGACCGTAGTGGTTTAAATATGGCTTCAAATATGTACTAGAGACGATGCCGGTAAATAGATTTAAGAAAATAAGATCCACAATTAATTTCAATGATAATGCACAGCACAAGCCTGTCGGGCACCCAAACCATTATCGTCTCCATAAAGTAAGGCCTGTTGTAATACAATTGAACAAATTGCTTGTGAGTGTGGCGCCATTTGACCAAAGGCTCTCTCTAGATGTGAGCAAACGTGTTCAACTAAAAGAGCTTCTTTTATGAAGCAATATTTACCAACAAACCCAATAAAAGGGGTTTCAAGTTGCTTGTTTTGTGTTCACTCTCTGGATTTGCTTATAGTTTTGAAATATATTCAGCTAAACAAGATGTTGACAACTTATCTGATGAACCTGATGGTGCGTAGTCGGTAATGCAATGGTTATATGTGTCGATCAATTCTTTGAAAAAGAACCATGCTCTATATTTCGACAATTTCTATACATCCTTCCTCTACAGTATTTATTACTCATGAACTCAAGGAATATATGCATTGGGTACTATTCAATGTAATAATGACTACTTGCTTACGTCTGCAGTAATTTCAGCAATAATTGCATATTGTTGGAAAATTCTACATACAATTTTTTAAAATTATTCTATATTATTACTTGGATTTTTTTACATATTTTTTTTAAGTAACATATGACTAATTTCCTATTATATACGATTTATTTAGGTCAAAACAAATATCCATTCACATTTAAGGGTTAAATTGTGATTATATAGATATAGAGCTGTTTTCTTTGAAAAGATGTAAGTCATTTCTGTATTATATGGAGATATTCACACCACTTTCAAATAATTAAATTTGCAATTTCCTTAACTACATAAATTTATAATGACAAAATCATAAAAATTTTGAACTGAACAAATTATAAAACTTTGGGGGACTGTTCAGAGATAAAAAAAAAGTCATAGCATTAACTAACTTTTGTCAAATATGGACTTACACCACTTTCATTCAAAACGGTTTATATATGAACAAAGAAAACGCAGAAACTTACTATTACAAAATTATTCAGAGAAATATTGAATGAAAAGCATGATTTCCATAATCATGCAATAGTCAGTTTTAAAACAGGTAAATATTTTAAATTCTAAATTTTAATTCTAGGGGTTAAATTAGGAGACTTAGTTGTCATATGTTTCAAGAAAAGAGGTGGCTGCGGTAGCCAAGTGGTCTAGGCATCGGATCGTGGCTAGCGTGCCATGAGTTCGATCCCAGTACTACTGAAAACCCGCCGTGTAGGGGAGCGATGCACGTTAAATCTGTCGAGAGCTCAAACATCCGCCCGTTAGTATGGAGTGGTAGTTAGGAGAGGGGAGTTCCACAGCTAATGTGTCGTCCGTGTCATTTGACCATGGTTCAAAATTACGCAGACGGTCCCCAAAAGCCCTCGTGAACAGTGGGATGTTAATATTCACTCACTCAAGAAAAGAGAAGATATTATATATTAGATCAAAGTAATTAAAACTCTACAGTTTAAACTGTTGTAATTTTTATCACAATATTTATAACTTGAGATTTTATTTTTCGATGAATACATACGTAGTTGAGAGATAATAAGAACAAAAATTCCTAAATTTTGTTAAAAATTATATTAAGAATAAATTTATTTATGCAATATTGCATCTGCTTGCGTATATTAGTTTGTTCAGGCATTTGGCTAAGTAGATTAAAAATTCACTAAAAATGTCCGATAAAAAAGTGAACGAAAAAAAAAAAAATAAGATTGATGTAACCTGAAACGAAATTAATTCTTAAAGCGTTTTGGTCAATTTAAGAGATGATGGCTGTGATACGTGTAGGGCTTTAGTTTCATATTTTACCTTAAAAATACACTTTGAGCATCACTGAATGTCTTAAAGAGCGTGAAAGGATTAATGAATTAGCTCAAAATAATAAATATGAAAATAATTATTTAAAAATATACATTTTATACGGATTATGTAACATGTCATCAAATTGAAAGTTAGAGAAAGATTAAGTGACGGAGATTAAGTTTGGACACGAGACTACGATGGGTAATGCCAAAATTTTGTCAAAATATTATTTAATTTTTGAAAGGAATACTTATATATGTGGATATTTTTTTTATTCTAGAGCATACGTTTTTATTCAAAATGTGTAAGCAGAATTTTCTCTGTATTAATATTTCTTTCCGTAACATTTTTAATAACTCTCACACGCAGTGTTTTTAATGCAATTTTAAAACATTAATATTAATTTATGATAAAACTCTTATGACAATTTCTGAGGAATAAAATTGTATTAACATATCAATTTCTTTGAAACTTCCGTATTTGAAAAATGTTTCCTCTATTGTTGAAGAATAATATAAAATAAATTACAGTTACGACCTTTAATAGTTTTGGAAAATAATTATATAGAAAGGAAATCAATATCTCATCTATATTTTTAAGGTATAAAAATTGAAAAGTTTTATTATGTATTCAATTTTGTTACCTTTTGACATTAGTGAAATTATCATCCGAAAGATAAAGCATATACAAAGTGAAGAAATTTATAATTTATATTCCTTTGAAGCCCAGTAGTTTGAGTGGTAGTGCATCTCGCTTCCCACCACAGGCCCGAGGTTCAAATCTAAATCTTGGCAGGCAAGGTTGACTCAGCCTTTCATCCCTTCAGTGAGTCGATAAATAAGTACAAAAAGCTTTCTTGGGGAACTTAACATTAGGGGTTTCACGTCAGACTGACCACC
>BMAO01000889.1:0-42133 GCA_019973975.1 Trichonephila clavata
AGAAATACTCTAACAATTTTAATTTTAAATCCTAGAATTTTTTTAACTGCTTTTAGTATAGAAAAGAAAATAACTACTCATTTGCTATATCCCACAAAATTCATACTTTCATTTAAAAGCTGTTATTTCGACATGTCAACACATGCTTTGTATATTGCAAAGTATAAACAAACATCGTAAAATATAGAATTCTTACTTCACAGTTATAATAATAATGATTTTCAAGATGCATGATGTTCAATAATATGATTAATTCTTTAATTATATGTCATATATAATGGATGCCAGGTTTGTCGTCAAAACAAGACAATTAATACTCAGTTAACGTTTAAGTTTAATTATGCATTACTATATTTACAAAATATTTACAAGGCCATCACACGAGGCATCAAAGTCTTCCTTTCTTGTAATGGCGTTCTCCAACTTCTAGCGTCTCTAGATAGAGTACCTATCTCTCTCTCTTCACACACACACACACACACACACACACACACACACACACACACACACACACACACACACACACACACACCACACACACACACACACACACACACACACACACACACACACACACACACACACACACACCACACACACACACACACACACACACACACACACACACACACACACACACACGTGTTTATTCTAAATATTATACACTACGTATCAGATGTATCAGTGTCTTAAAATTTCTTAACTATTATAATTAAATATAATAGTAAACTGTAGTTGTAAACGTATAAAAGAGGTTCACTGAGTGGTTCCTACACTGGAACTTGCAGGCACTCTTTTCGGCTTGATCAAATGACGATGGCTCCACGCTTTGTAATTTTTAATTAATTTCACTTCTTTTCAATCTTCAACTAACAACTAATTCTGAAACTTCTGTTAAAATTCCTATTTACACACATCTAACGTATCAACTTCAGCGTGTCAACAACAACGTGTCAACAAATCACTTCCATCCTTACCGCCAACTCGCGAAAACCGAATTTATATAATATACCTCATTTACATAAATCACGTTTGCTTACTCGATAAAAGTTGGTTAAATTAAATATTTTGTTTAAAGAGTTAAGAAGATATTAGTGGAACAAAGCTTTACAACCTTCAAGATTGTCGGTCTAGTAGCGAAGCACCCTGTATATACGAATATACGTATGATTTTTGAATTAATTTAGATACATTCTAATTAAAGATGAATTACGTATTAGATGAGAAAACTACTTAGCCAAAATTTAAATTTTTCGTTTAATCAGAGAAACGAAATGGAATATACAACTTCTGCTAATAATTTAATATAAAATTTTACAAAGTACAAATTAAAATCAATAAAAGCATGAAACCGATTGAAAATTCTCTGAACTTACTATTCATTTCTTGGATGATCTTGATGTATATTAGACACAAGAATGAATATTAATTATTCATTAACATTGCATGATTAATTAAATAGTTTAATTTATATATCAATTCTTCTGAACTGAGGAATTTAATTAAGTAGATAGTGTTCAGAGCCTATCAAATAAAACAATATAACCGGTGTTTTTTGCAAAAAATTGTCTACTCTCTCTCTCTGATTTATTAAAATATGAATAAATCTCTTCTCTAAGCTAAAAATTTTAAAAATCCTAGTTCAAGCTCTGTACAGAAGTCCCAACTATATATTGGAAAATATTATTATTATAGTACTTTCTAATAAAGGAGAATGCTATGAAAATATTTTATATTTTCCTTCATTTTTTGCCAAAAAAATTGCATTTAAGTAGTTTTTTTTGTAATACTGTTTTCAAGACAGTTTTATATGTATATTCCAGTTCAACTGATGTTAAATATCAAAAAGGCATCCACTAATATGCTTTTTCAAAATCACGCTTTCGAACATTGTCAGTCACCTCTAAGGTATCCAACTACCCTAAAATTGTAAATTTTTTCAAAAACTGAAAATATTTTTATAATATTTTATAGACCATCTTACTAGCTTTATAAAAATACCAAGTTTATTATTTTTCGTTCACTAGAACAAAAAATACAAGTGTTTTAGTAAAAGCAGATGTCTCTACTTTAAGCAAGATATATGTCGTACTTGAAATGTATTTTTTTTTGAAAATGTTCAAACGGGGCTAACGATTGCTGAAAAAGCTTTCAAAATAATTAACTGAAATTTTTTGTAAATTTTTGTGTGGTAGTAGAAGTTTTTTTTTACCTTCAGATTTATCAATCACTGTTTTATTACAAAATTTACAGTTCCCATGTTAATATAATTACTGTTATTTTAAGCAATTTCATATAATAACTAAGATAAAGTGTTTTAGTTTTTGTAAAAATTAAAATATCTCTTTTCCTAAAAGTCATTTCAAAAATGAATAACATAGCGGCACATCAGATTTAAAAAATTGAAAATTTGTTCATAAACTTTAGGTACAGAAATGGGCCGCGTTTATGTTATTTTTTTGTAAATTTTTACCCATTTTGTCTCATTTTTTTAGTAATAATAATTTCTTTTTATCTTCTTAATTTTACCATATTTTTCTTAAATTGTACTTAACAAATCTATATGCAAGAACAAAAAAAATCACCACATCTCCATTTTTTAAAAAAAAAAGTTGTCGCAAGAAGTCAGAACCTTAACAGAAATTCAAGGAATTTTTTCCGACAACTTATTCATATTCTTAGTAAAGAATATTCTTGCAGAATTGATTGTTTTTTCTCGCAAGAATTCAAAATTAATAAAAAAAAGCAGAATCAGACTTTTCCGCGTGATTTAATAATGCAGTTGTTTTAATTTGGGATCCTGTAGAAATGTAATTATGTAAATAACTTCATCACACCTGCCAGAAAACAGAATAGCAGCAGACGTTAACTTCTTTTCCATAAAACATTTCCCCCTCCATTGGAAAGTTTACTTTTAGGAATTTGCTACTTTTGTTTCGTCGAATGTTTTGTTTTCTCTTGAGCTTCATCATTGTATGTCATTATACAGAAATAAAGACGTTAATGAGATGCATTTTTCTTTTGTATGCGAAACATTTGGAGTAACTTTTTAAAAACAATGCCTTTTATTATATTCTTAAAATTCTTGTGAGGGTTTCCTCCGCGTACTCTTGGAACTTTTTATTTATCACGAGAGAATTAATCAAGACATTCTTTAAAACATGAAGTTTGTTTATTTTTGGTGGCAATGTCTTTCTTTATATTAAAATATTTTTTTTTATATTAATAGAAAATATGTTATAGAGGTTCTTCGTAGTGAAAGGAAATATTTACAATGAAAATATAAATTGCTAACAGAAAATTATACTTTATCTTGCATTCTAGGTTTTAACTGGAACATGAAGCAATTTTTCTTAAATACATATAAAGCACGGAATTTGCCTAAAATACTTTTTAATAAAAAAAAATTAGAAATTGTTTTTTTTTTAAAATGTAGACATTGTGGACTTTGAAATATTCCCACGTAGTTTCTTAGCAAGTTGTTTGGTAAAAAGTACTATATATATATACATATATTTCAGGAATTTTATTTTTCTAGAATTTAGCTTTTTGAAATTGATAAAACCTGAATCCATACGTATTTGTTCGAAACATATTTCTGTTTTTTTTTCAAGCAAAGTAATAACATTGTCAAAATTTGCTAAAATGTTATACATGCATATTGAAAACAGCTTTTAAAAATAAAACAATAATTTGTTTTCATCTTCTATAATAGGAAAGTCTTAAAATAATTGAGATTTGGATAAAAAAAAAATTTAAATTTCCAGAGCTAAAATATTGCAGAATATCTACTTATTAAAATAAAAACCACTTTAATTTTTCAATTAGTATCTTTCTTTTATATTTTAATATTGAGATAATATTAAAATACTTCTGGGTAATCATTGTGCTTTAATACTTTTTATTTTGTTCAAAAAATATATTATGGATACAAGGATATAGATCAGAACCAAGTATAAATTAATGTTATGTTTTGTTATTAAATTTGAATACAGCACAAACTATAATGAAGTCATATTTTAGTATTCCACTTTTAATATCGATATATTTTTCAATTCATATTATATATTTTTCGATATTTTACTGATCTGTTATTGCTATATTTCTGAGATTTGAAAGTTTTTTTAAGCTTGTAATGAGCTCCTACATTTTAAAATTTTTTTAAAATTTTTGTCCTTTTCATATACTGAAAAAAAATAAAGTTAATGGGGCGAATTTTTTCTTCATGTTTTGATTTATTTATTCATCCCATTTCTTAACTTTAACAATTTTACTTTTCAATAAATATAAGTTTTTGAAAAAAAATAGCTCCGGACTGCATACATAGTAATTCAGTTTTAAATCTCTAATGAAAACAATTTTATTGTAATTTTCACTGTCTTTCACTACAATTATACCCAAAAATTTTATTTCATAGAACTGCCAAATTCAGAAAGAACCGGCGTGATCATTGAATAATATCGTAACGGATCAATGATGAGGGTAGGCAAGCGAATCAAAAATTAACATAGGATTAAAATAATGTTGCAAATTTGCGTCAATGAAAAGCAACCAGTGATTCCAGTTATTTGAATAATAACAGATTTATTAATGAACAAGGAAAAACAAATGACAACGGGAAACAATATGATGTATATACACTCATGTCCATAAATTAAGGATAATGAAGTTCAGGCAAGAAAAGAGACAGAAGCAAAACAAATTTGATTTATTTGTAAAGTCTATTTATTAAACAAAAGGCAAAGATAAAAAAAGATGCTATATGTTTGACATAATTAATAAAAATTGAGATTTTTACT
This sequence comes from Trichonephila clavata, assembly GCA_019973975.1. Taxonomy (NCBI): domain Eukaryota; kingdom Metazoa; phylum Arthropoda; class Arachnida; order Araneae; family Nephilidae; genus Trichonephila; species Trichonephila clavata. The sequence goes on from BMAO01000889.1 coordinate 4,800, forward strand.
CCCTGGAGCAAATTTCAAAAAAGAACCTATTTACAAAAAACAGTATAACATGGTTAGTATGATGGTTAATACGGAGTATGTCTCCCGGATGATGCAATAAAGGCCTTCCAACGCCTACGCATGCTGAGTATCAAATTATCAATCTGATCTTGGGGAATATTACACCACTCATCAAGCAATGCCCTCCGAAGTTCCGGTAGACAGGTGGGAGGAGGTTGACGGGCTGCAATTCGTCGGCCAAGCATATCCACACATGCTCTATTGGATTCAAGTCCGGTGAGTATGCTGGCCAATCCATATGGGTGATATCCTCCGACTGAAGGCATTCGTCTACAATGTTTGCACGGTGTGGACGGGTGTTGACATCCATAAACAGAAATTCAGCACCCATGGCGACCCGAAACACACGTACATGTTGCTCCAGAATGACATCCCGATAGATGTGGCCCGTCATCGTTACACTCTGAACATGCAGGTCAGTTCTGGAACCAAGAGTAATTCCTCCCCAAACGAGCCATCTTGCACCACCGTATCGGTGTCGTTCAATGGTGTTCTCTTGGTGGTAACGGATACCTGGCGCGCTCCATATGAAAGTCTGGCGAGAATCAGACTGCAAACTAAACCTGGACTCGTCGGAAAACATCACACAAGACCACTATTGAGGTGTCCACAATGCATGCTCTCTACTCCAGGTTAATCGCAGACGACAGTGAGTTGCGGTAAGGGGAACACATCTGACAGGTCTACGAGCCTATAGACCAATGTGTCCTAAGCGTCTGTACACGGTATGCCTTGAAACTGAGGTACCGGTAGCTGAAGAGAGCTGACGAGACTGGTCTGATGCTGTGCTCCGTATGTTTCTTTTGGCAGTTACTGCCAAATACCGGTCCTCTATCGGCGTTGTAATTAGGGGGCGACCTGTGCTGTAACATCTACTCACATTACCATCATCTTGGAATCGTTGCCAGAGCCTGGAGATGACACTCTGGGTGATTCCAAGTTTCTCGGATACTTCAGCTGGGTACGTCCACATTCCAGTCGTCCGATAATTCTACCACGTAAAAAATCATCCAAATGCTTCCTTTGTGCCATAACTATGCGTTTATTGCACTGAAAGGCTTTTAAAGCGCTTGTGAACAATTTTAATTCTTTGCCACCATTCGTTATATACCCCTCTCTTACACTCTCGTCATTGTGACGTACTATCCGCGCCTTCTGGTGGTTTCCTGTAATTTGCATATTCTTCTTCAAGATGTGTGTGATAATTCTACAGGTGAAATTTTTATTTTAGATTTCAATTTCTGTGTGATTCTGAATTATCCTTAATTTATGGACATGAGTGTACATAAAGAAATGCCATGAAAGATTATTTACAATTGTGCGAATTGCATTCGTTATAAACAAGCTTGACAACGTTCCAGAAACGATTCTTTAAACAGTTCCAATAGCAGGAACTCAGACAGAGAAAATCTTATAGCAGTTACACACACAAATCTCTTCTGAACTGACTCGACCTTTGTCTCAAAGTTCTCTGTCGATCCCAGAGACTTCTCGATTATTCTTTGGGGATATCATTTTTGCATATCTGCCGCCAAGGGTGATTAAGTCGCCTATCTAGTCACTCTGGTATCATTTCTAGGGTTGCCGTTGTCTTATTTTTTATTTCATGCCGAGAAACGAAGTTTGCCTGTAAAACTCAATTTTTTACAAGGGTAGTGATACTGCCGGGAAAATAACATAAACGTGTCCTGTTTTAATAATTACTTTTTTTTGAGCAACAGAAACGCTTAGTTAATCATTTAAATTACTTACACTATTATTATTGCTACAATCATTGTACAACTACTCATAATTGTTGTTACTGCCTCATACCGCTACTATTACTATTACCTTTACTCTTTTATTACTAGTAATATTAAAAACATTTCGTCTTAGCGCCTTACAGGTAGCGTGTCCACCTCGTAAGTTCAAGGTTTCGATTCCGGCTGGAGTCGATAGATTTTCTGGATGTGCAAATCATAGACACGCATATTATATAATTATATGGCATATAAGAGATCCCTTTAGTATCAATTTTTCTCTGGTATACTCACTGCTAAATTAAATCATGGCAATGCTTAACACCCAGTGAGAGTTTGAATAAAAAATTAATTCAGCGCCAAAATTTGGTAGCGAGAGCTACCACTAAATGGTGTTACCACTGAAATAACCCTCACACTTGAAGGAACGTGCTGTGTCGCAAAGACTTGTGTGCCAAAATGCAGCCCATTTGAAAAAAAAAATATAATTATTAGTATACTACTCTACGGCGATTATAACACTCCATACTAACATAGAATTTGTATGAAAAGGACCTAATAAAAATAACTGCAGTTTTCATATGAATAAACATTCATATAAATAGATAATATGAATAGATCTTTATAAAACTAGTTTAAAATTATTTTTATAGGACATCAAAGGCATTATTACCCGACTCATTTATAAATATAGCCTGATTTTCAGAATTTATTTTTATCGACGTCGACATTTTCGAATTTTAAAATCTCAGCAATATTTTATGTAAACGAATCACAAAAAGAGGGGGGGGGGATTTGTATGCATAGCAATAGTTGTTGAGAATGCAAGTGACTTATAATGTCATTCAAAAATAGAGTGAATAATGGATCGTTTCAAAGCCTTTTAAAATTTTGTAAAATATATTTCAAATTACTTATTCCCTTCGTTTCTTTTCTTTAGTTGAGAGCTTAGTTACGTATCTATAAAAATAGTATATTGAAGAATGTACAGCTATTTGATGCATTGGGCGTAATGAAAAAATAAATACCATTCACAGCATTAAATGTTTTAACGAAAAAATATCTTTATTTTATAAACTAAGTGAAAAAAAAGATGTATTTCATTTTGTGAAATATTTAATCCAAAAATGAGGAAATCTACAAATAAAACGAATTTTCCATTTAAATTAAAAAAAAAGCAAAGCAAAAACGCGCGAAGCAAATGAAAAAAAAACTGTTTTCTTCGCTGACGCAAACGATTTTCATTTACAAAGCAATTAGAAAATTGCGCAGCCTTTAATTTTAAATTCAGAGAGAGAGAGATTAAACAGTTTTTCTTCGATAAGGAAGAATTACAGTTGCGTTGTCATTCCATTTCCGGATTTCTATTAGAAATTTACTTTTTTCATGGATAACGGTGCTTAGTGCAACATTTTTTATTAATTTACTGAATGTTGAGATAAAGTGGAAGTAATTATTTTTGAAAGAGATAAAATAAACAAAGTTTAGTTTTAATGATCGGTATTAAAAATTCGATAGACTAACTGTAACTAAAAGAAATTTATTCTTATTTATATGCAGTACTTTAGTTGTGTTGTGTTCGTTAAATAGATGCTGAAATTTTAATCATCAGGTTTGTTGAAAGTATAGTATTAAACTTCAAACTTTAGCTCGGTTTTTATTGAAAATATTATCATTTACACTATTGTATTGAAATAAATTTTGAGTAACAATTCCAATAATGATTAAAGAAAATATGAAAGAAAAGGAAATCTTATTATTTTAAGATTTTGTGGTTTTAGTTAGTTTATTGTTACTTTTCCCATGTCGAGGAAAAATTTACTTTTAAGCTGTTTAATAAAAATATTTTCAGTTTCAAACTTCTATTTATTTATATAAATAAGCAGTGATTGTCAATGGTTTAAATTTCAATAGAGTACCATATGAAAAGTTGTCTTCAATAAAGTTGAACGGTAAGTTTACAAATTGACTTTGACTTGTTCAGTTTGATGAATTAATTTTTACAAAGCAACAACCATTTGATCTAAGATATAGTAAGGCCAGATTCACAAAATTTTAATCAGAGATTCATAAAATACTTAATATTTAAAAGAACTCATTATCAAATATATAAACTTGATTAAGATGGTTATATATAATGAAATTCTAGTGTACACGAATTATTCTTAAATAAAATAAAGCGGTATAATTTTTCACAATGAGAAGAAGAAAATAGTGTTAAAAGTTCTTTTTCACACACACACTCGCAACTTTTTAAGAAAATAAAATCTGCGTTCCTATCGCACGCGAGTAGACTTTTCCTCCATAGGTTGATCCCATTAAGGTATCAATCCTTAATGTGTAACACAAAAAAAGAGATAAGGGGGGGGGGGGAAATATTCTTCCTTGAAATATCCACAATATTTAGAATCGATGTAGATTTTCATTTTTGTAAGACGATAAACACTTTTCAAGTGTTTCTAAAAAAATAAAAAGAAAGATGTAGTTCTATTCACCACAAATTCACCGGGACGGGTACAGTTTCCAGGTGAATGCTTTACATATGAGAAAAACTCATATCAGTAAAAACAACACGATTCTTTATCTTTTCTTTGTGAAGTTAGATGGAAAAGAAATCGCGTGTTTTTTATTCAAAGGGAAATATTTGACGGTAACATGAATAAAAAAAATGTCCAACTTATCTGAATTACAGTTTCGTTCTGTATATGAACAAGCAAAGGGTGTTTTACAAAAAAAGGGGGGGGGGACTGGAGGTTTTTTTCTCAAATGGGGTGGCATATTGGTAATTTCTATTGCAGAACTAGTATATTCTTCGGGAGCTGTGATCACTTTTTAATGGGGCACCATATAGATGGATACCAATTGTCACAATTTAGTTTTGATGCACAGTTTACTCCCCAGAGAGAGGCCCCTATGTTCTGATGATGCGAAATTGTTCTTGGAATTTTAATTTTGCAAAGAGCACCTAAGTCAAACAGGCACTCTAGGAATCTTTAACATGCCACATAATCGTACGGCAAGGACGCTGTCGATTTTCTGCATCATGAAAATCCACCGACTTGGGCCGAGGTCAAACCTGCAAACTTGTTCGTACAAACCAGCTACGCCAACCAGCCAACTAACAAAAAAAATTATGACTGAAATACCGAGTGATCCATTACTCAGGACAAACTAAAAAGTTATTATTCACGAACGTTAAAAGGTGAAAAGCTCTTGTTTGCACCAAAAAGATAAAAAATATATTTTTACGAATTTTGTGTAAAATAGTGTAAATAATTTGTATTTGGATGTGTAAGCATTCATATTACTCTATGTTAAATTTGTAATATTCGCAAGCAACACCGTCCCTTACGTTATAATGACGATTCAATGGAAACTTAGCGAAATCTTGGCGATAGAGCCATTGGCATAATTTTTGGCGACATATTTGGCAAATTTGGTGACCATTCGGCAACTTTGGCGAGTTCGGGACCCTCTGGATTTTTTTGGAAACTTGTGGAGAAATCTACTAATTTCAGACCTATGACGCAAGCGAATCTTTCTCGAAAGTTCCGCGTGGCATATAAATAGAGAGATACTCGCCGAAACGAGTTAGTATGGTTTTGGACAGCGATTAATCAGTATTGTTTTGACTAGCGATTAGTAGACTTGAGCGTGATTATCGATTAGCTCGGCTGTTCAATAAGACGAGCGGTGCTTGTGAATAATCTTTTATATTCGTGTATTTTAGGCACTGATAATTGTGTTTGAGTGCTATTGAAGGTGCTTGGACCTTCTGAGATTTATTCAGCAAATATTGCTGCTGAATCCTGTATTTCAAGGATTGGATTTTCGACAATAAATTCTCATCACTGTTAAAGAACTGTTTTGTTCTTTGCGACTGATTTGCATAAAATTCTCGAACCCCTATCAACGTAACAATATTTTTTCCCCAAGAAATAATAAAAATAGAATGGGAATAATTATTTATCTGACTAATAAACAGGAGCTGTCAAGTTTTTGATTTCGGATTGCGCAAAGTTGCAAGCAGTATCATAAAAATAGCTTCATCAGATAATAGTAGTCGAAGTTGTTTTGCGAGTATACCACCACAGGTGTTGAATAGGCATGACTGCAGAACGCTGTACCTGTTCAACGCATTCTTCGCTCAGCATCCGTAGAGGATCAAGTTACCCATCAATCCTTTCCACACCCCTAGTCTCGCAGATCTCCCTATCTGACAACGTGCGACTTTTGATAGGGGGAGCTTCCGGAGTCAAAAAGAATGCATATCTGTCAATACTGAAAAATGCTATCCGTCAGCATGTATGCGCCATACCTCAGATTGTTGCTTAATCCCTTAACTGCCGACTAAAGGTAACACGATTCGTTCCTCAGTGCCACCGTTCTCTCGTAGGGTAAGATATGTGGTGTATTGGGGTGGAGTGGGGGAAAGAAAAGCCATAAATAAGCAAATTTTCTCTCAAATAAGTAAATCTCTCGCAACCCCTGTCAAAGTCATCTTATTACATTCCAAAGTCTTCTGTTATGTTGAGGTAACAAATAATCAAATTCAAATTCTAATGTGTGTGGGCTGCATCTACCCGATGCTGAGTGGTGTTGGCTTTCTTAAGGTATGTGACTACCTTCGGAGCACTTTTTTTGAAATATATAAATTTTCAACAAACATTTTTATATTTGAAATGGAGAATAAAACTAAGAATCTAAGTACAATTTCCACAAAATTAAAAATAATTTTCGATATATTGGGAATTTTGAGTGAAATTTTAGTGAAATTTTAGTGAAAAATTGCAGTTACGGTTAGGCTTGTATTGAAAATTCTAATTAATATATTCAAATAATATTTATGCAATACTTAAGTAAAATCATTATCTGTGCTAATAGCTATAAAATTTGTGATACTTTTGAAAAGTTTTTGAAATACATCATTTTTTATGCGAGAACTCAATTTTTTACAAAAATTAATGTTATTTTCTCACAAAAAGTGCAATAAAATACTTAAATATATACACAGAGATTAGATTATAGTCTAGACTGGAGAAAAACTAAATAAAACATTTTCTGAAAATTTCAATTCAATATCTTAAAAAGCAATCCTGTAGTGAACTTTACCGTAAAGCTAAAAATTTAAAAACATAGTTTCTCAGAAAATGCATTTAAAGATTTTAATATGGTATAAAAATTTTCTACTAATTGTACATTTTTTAAACTCACCATATTTATGGGTCAAGATCTCTTTAGCTTCATGTTTAACTAATTTTGACTTTTTTTTCAACTTTTGCTGTTTTCTGGAGAGTTTTATAGACAATAACAATTGTCATTTTTAGTGAAATTTTGTTGAAAAATTGCATTTTTAGAAAATTCTAATGAATGTATTCAAATAATATTTATATAGTACGTAAATGACATCTTTATAAGTGTTAGGAATAAAAAAGATTTGTAATACTTTTGAAAGTTTTTTAATTATGCCAAGTTTTATGCAAAACCAAGATTTCTTAAAAAAACTAATGATCATTTTCATAAAAAAGCAATAAAGTACATAAATATATACACAGAGTTTAGATTTTGATTCATAACACAGATATAACAAAATAAAACATGTTCTGAAAATTTCAATTCAATATCTTACAAATATTTTGAGTAGGGATGTACTTCCGGTTTTGTAAGCTCCATTTCCGGTTTACTAATTATGCTATAACTTTGCTTCTAAATATCGTAAAAATGAAACTAGAGTGTTTTTGGAATCTTTGATGTATGGGCTATAAAATAAAAGCATAAAATCAATTTCGAAAATTTCCCCCAAAACGACGAATTTTGGGTAGTTACATACCTTAAAAGAGTTCCAGAGTAGTCAGTTAAAATGCTTTTTTTACACTGCGAGGCAGTAGAGCAATGACCTCATCCTCTGCCCGCACAAGTTCGGAGTGTCCAAAAAAGTGGTGTGCATCATAGGGGTAGAGGCGTTCAAAAAAGACTATATTCACAACACTTCAGAATAGTTCTACTAATAACCGCACAAAGAAAAGGATCGTATTTCAGGAAGAAGGACGTATATATATGTCCGGAGAATTTAATGCACCGGTTGAGTGAGACAATATATAGACAGGCAGCAATTAAGGGGTTAACTAGCTACAGGGCCCGGCGTTGCACGGGCTTTTTTGAGTGTATACTCTAATGTTCGTGGAAATTTCCCCTTTCTCCTCTCGGTATCAGCATTTCCTAGTACTTGTGATTTCTGTATATATATCAATGTCATTAAAATTCCTTTTTCGAAATGTCTTCCACCTCCTTGCCCCTTTGGAAGGGTATGTTTCCCCTCCGCTTAGCTCGGCGGTGCACGGGCTTTTTTCAAGAGTATAAATGTTGTGTTTAGTCTAACATATGTGCTTTTGAATGAAGGGACACGTACTGAATAGTTGTAAGTTTCATCATATGACTTGTATGCCACACAATATTTAAATGTAGACTTATTCAAGCAATCTTTTTTATTTCATTTTTTTTTTTAAAAAAAAACCCTACTTCTTTTCCATTAGCTTGGAGCAAATTAGAACATTTTACATTTATTCTTTCATAAATCATTAAGCTTTTAAGTTTGTTTTCTACTTCTGTATCAACTAGTAGATAGGAAAGGTAACTACCCGTTTAATGTTTAAATAAGAGTATATAAAGAGTGTGTATCCATACTTTTCCGTTTCCCCAGCGCTGGTGATAAAGTTACCAAAAATTATACTACTGACGCCAAATGGCATATTTCCGCTGGTAATCTTTTACCACTACATTTTAAAAAAAAGTCGTGGTATTTTCTTATCAGTAACGTCTTTTTCGTAATACATCATAAAGGGATGAAAAACTGATGAGAACTAATATTAATAAATATTTTTTAATGTGTACATTGTGTGTTTTCGCCAATAGCACCAACTTGGCAAGATTTGCGCTAACGAAACCGAAAATTACCAATTTATATTCTTCGGGTATCTTTTACGGTGAGTTCTAGTTTTTTTAGGGAGCTTCCTATAAGCTAATAGTTTGTTAGAAAAAGATTCTCCAATTCTTGTGAGCCTCAAAAAATATTAAATGAAATAACTGAATTTTATAAGTACATAAAAACTTTAAACTCGTCGAAAATTTAAAAAAAATGTGTACTGAACGCACACAGGTGCGCGTGCATGCGCTTGTGTAACTTAAAATAAATTGAAATGATTGTTTCAGAAAAATAAACTATAGAAATCCCCCAAAAGGCACACTACAAAATGAAATGACACACAGAAAGCATTGAACACCGAAACGTTTTATTTTGAAATGACAAATAATAAGGCTATTAAACAATTTTCACTATTGTAGCAAAATATTTCTATTGGTTATTATGTATTAAAATTTTTGTTTGAATATATATTTCTATCAGCAATCGAGAAGTTGCAAATGAAAAATTTTCCTTCCAGAAGGTCAAATGACTACAGCCCCGTACATGTCCACCTCATGCACGTGGCTGAAATCAAATGTAAGGATGGTACCACAGTAGCAGAGGATCCAGGAGTAGAAGTAGGAGTTCACATAATCTTCAGATGTTTAGTTCAAGTAGCAATTCCGTACCTTCGTATAAGATGTTACAGCCTAGAAGCAATCAATACCTTCTTCTGAGATGTTATTTCGATGCAGCAGTCAGTCGGGTAGTTTTGAGATGCTAAAATATTGCAACACTCAACACATTTTTCTTAGATGGTAGTAATAGACATCGATATACAGAACTTAAAATGCAATTGTCCATCCATTCTTTTGAGATGGATATATGAGGAAATAGGAGTTAAGGACTTCGTGTGATATTTTTATATGAATAAATAGTCCAAGCCTTTGCTAGAAATATCAGTACAAATAGTCCAGGCCTTCGCTAGACATTTTAATATCGGGTAATAGTCCAGACCTTCGCTAGGAATATTAATACGAATAAGTAGTCCAGGTCTTCGCTAGAAATATCAACACGAATAAATAGTCCAGGCCTTCGCTCGACATTTTTATGTCAGATAACAGTCCCGGCCTTCGCTAGGAATATGAATGTGAGGATGAAGTCCAGGCCTTCGCTTGACATTTTAATGTCAGGGAATAGTCCAGGCCTTTGCTTGAGACTTTCAATAACAGTCGTCTGAAAAATCCATTTGAAGATCTTTACATAACGACCGGGTAAGCTTTCTGAAGGTGCTTCTCTATCACTCTGACGAGTAATGATGTGAAGAAACAATTTCTAAGAAACTTGCATCTTTGCATATCTTCTTCATTTGATTCTGCAATATAATTAATGCAAACTAAAGGCATCTATATAATCAAAATTCGCAGTGTTTAAAAATGGGAAGAAACTAATACTTAGCAAAAATTGAAAGCACTGCTTGCAGTATTATGTTAAAACGGTGTTGAGTTTTCGTTCTGCTTAAAATATTTAATTTCTTTGCCATTTTCTAAAATTCTATTGCCGTGTTTTATGATACTTCAATGAGTTATTTTGTATGGCATAAATGGTATTGTACAGTTATTTAAATCTTTGGTAAGAAACGCCAATGCGCTTACCATTTCGAACCTTTTTGAAAAACGATTTCATTTTTCTAAAAATATTTTTCTTTTGGGAAGAATCGACGATGTTTTCTTTCACGTCTTTATCTGAATGATAATCGACAATGTTTTCTTCCACATCTTCATTTTCTTCTGAAGATGGGATTGGATAGAAATGGCATTCTTCGTTGTGTGTGTGAAAGACCTATTTTCGAAAAATTCAATATTTGGATTATTGTACAAGGTCGTTGAATTTGAATTAAAAATATTGATTAGTTCTTCTTCCTCTTCGAAATCCGCATTGTCAATTACGAATTTCTTCCCATTGTCATCATAAAATACATATTTTGATCCTTGAACCAGAGGTAATCCAGAAGAGCTCTCAGAACTTTGCTCCGATGTTCAGAAATATTTCTTCGCAGAGTGAAGGAGAGAATTTTTTTAAAGAGCTTGCTTCTTCAATTCCGCTCGAAAATGCATCTGTATTCTGTGATTATTAAGAATTGAAATATCTGAGCGTTGCGGGAGCTTAGGGGGCGTTATAGATAATTATTTCCATTTTTAAACTATTGGATGCACAGACTTTAAATTTGATAAATAGTTCTTTCACAGAGTAGAGATCTACTACAATATGGGTTTTGTTAAAATAGCCCCAAGTGGCAGTGTGGGGGAGATTAAGGAGCGTAATATATAAATATTTCAGTTTTTAAAGTACTGGACCTACCTACTGAAAATTGGTAGGCATGTTTCTTTTATGGAGTAAATATCAGCTACAAAATGGGTTTTGGGAAAATTGACTCATAAGGGGTGTTGCAGGGCGTTAAGGGTGTTGTAAATAATTATTCCGATTTTTAAGCTATTAGACGTACAGTCTCGAAATTTTATAAACATATTCCTTTCATAGGTAGAGATTCGCTACAAAATGGGTTTCGTGAAAATCGACCTCCAAGTAGCGTTGCGGGGCTTAAGAGACGTTATAGATAATTATTTCCATTTTTAAACTACTGGACGTACAGTCTGGAAATGTGATAAGCAGAATCCTTTCATGGAGTAAAGATCCGCTGTATAAAGTGTTTTGTGAAAATCGACCCCGAGGCTGCATTGCGGGGCTCAAGGGCGTTATAGATAATTATTCCGTTTTTAAACTATTAGACGTACGGTCTTGAAATTTGGTAAGCAGATTCCTTTTTAGAGTAGAGAACCACTACAAAATGGATTGCGCGAAAATCAACCGCCAAGTTTCCTTGATACAGAAAGTGTTCGGCTGTTGCCCTGGTCTGCACGTTCACCAAATCTGCTCGCCAATAAAAAAGTCTGGTCTATGGTTGCCGAGCGACTGGCTCGTCACCACACGCCAGTCAATACGGTTGGTGAACTGTAGCATCGTGTTGAAGCTGCAAGGGCATCTGTATCTGCACATACCATCCAACCTCTGTTTGAATCAATGCCCAAGCGTATAAGTACTGTTATTACTGCCAGAGGTGACTGTTCTGGGTACTGATTTATCAGAATTTATGCATCCAAATTTCTTGAAAATTTAATAACTTGTTATTTCCAGTATAATATATTTGTCCAATAATTATCATTTTGTTGTTGGCATTTCTTCCTGGTGTAGAAATTTCAATGACCAGTAGTGTAATTTTTCTTTACTTTAAGACTCGTTTTTTTCAAAAACAAAAATGCCTTTTTCGAAATTAGCGTTGATTTTTTTAGTGAATAAATAACATATACAAATTCAAATAACAGCTTTACAACAAATTTTTTTCATAACAATCGGAAACGCTTTGCAAAGTTTTTTCTCGAAAAAATGATTTCAGAATGTTCTAATCATATTCATATGCGTTGATTTCCCGTATAACATTATCTTTGAAACAATAAATTGATTAATGCGGTTGGCTCACTTTCATGTAAGGTGATAAAACTATCAAATGTTTGAAAAAACAGCCTGTAGGTACTTATATTCTGACAAATATTCTAGTTTGGAATATTTCTCTTATGCCGGTTTTTAAGATTATTTTATCCAGGGTATAAACTTTAATGCCATTATTTAGTTTCGAAGCTCAGGAAGATGTAACTATGCAAACAGCTGCAGTAACACCTGGCAAGACAACAGAATGGCTGAATTTAATGAAAAGTACTAATATATATTTCCCTCCTCTCTGAGGAGTTTGTTTACCTTTTAAAAAACTTAATGCTTAGTTCATTTGGTTTTTGTTTTCATTTAAGATACTATCGAGCAAGCAGATGCACTATTAAAATAGGTCTTCTCAAATAGAGTATTTTTTTATGTCACTTATATTGAATAAATAGGGTTCCGAATAAATTTGCTCAACAGCTGCTCGTTAGTTTTCAAAAAAGAATCCATTATCCAAGCCTTGCGTAAAATATAAGTCTTTATCAAAATTTTTTTGTTAAATGTATTTTATCGGAAGAGAAAATGAAATAAGGTCTGTACGTATTAAAAAAAATATATAATTAGATCTTCCATTCCAGATTATTATGAAAACTTCACTTCAACAATATTGAACACGTTTTACGAACGAAGAAATATTGAATTCTTGGAAAAGATGTGTAGCAAAGTGCTCTTAAAAACTAATAAAAGTTACAGTTTTTGAGAATTTTAGCTCATTTGGCTCTTGTTTTTACTTCAGATATCTTTGTAAAATCTTAAATAAACACATGCATTATTGAAATTATTTTATCTTCAGCATAATATTTTTTATGAAAAAAAAAAATGCTTTATCCATTAAATTTGTAGAGTTCTATATAAATTTGCTTCATAGGTCCCTGGAATTTTTCTAATGATTATTTAAACCTTGTTTTAAATTTAAATCTTCTTTTAAATTTAATACTGAATAAGTGGGGCTTCGAATAAATTTGCTCAACAGCTGCTCGTTTTTTTAAAAAAAAAGAATCCATTATCTAAGCCTTGCGTTAAATATGTCTTGAATCAAATTTTGTTGTTAAATGTATTTTATTGTAAGAGCAAATGAAATAAAGTCTTTACGTATTAAAAAAAATAAAATTAGAGCTTCCATTTCAGGTCATTACGAAAATTTCACTTTAACGATATTGAACATGTTTTACTAACGAAGAAATATTGAATTCTTGGAAAAGATGTGCAGAGCAAAGTGCTCTTAAAAATTAGAAAAAATTACAGTTTTTGAGAATTTTAGCTCATTTGGCTCTTGTTTTTAATTCAAATATCTTTGTATAGTCTCAAATAAACACATGCATTATAAAAATTATTTTATCTTCAACATAATTTTTTTGAAATAAAAAAAAAATGCTTTATCCATTGAATTTGTAGAGTTCTATGTAAATTTGCTTCATAAGTTAATGTAATTTTTTAAATAACTCTTTACTTCTTGTTTTAAATTTAAATCCTGGATGCTTGGTGAAAATAATCGAAGATTTTAATATTTTAAAAGTATTTTATACATAAAGAATGATGTATGTTAGTATATACAACGAAACAAAAAATATTTTTTAAAAAATAGGTGAGAATACACGTATATTTCAGGTTTTAATAATCATTTCACTTAAATAATATTGAATAAGTTTTACATACCCAAAAAATGAAAACGTTTTTTGAAAATATGTTGAAACTTAAGTTTCCAGACCTTTTGAACAAACCTATTTCAGATACTTTTAAACATCCCCTCAGTAAAAAGTTCTGTTAATTTTGCCAATAGTAAATTTTGTCAGAGAGAAGATTTCTAAAGTTAAAATTAAAAAAACTAACTTAAATAAATAAATTAAAAAAATTAAAGTATAAACTATACATATATTTGTTCAAAACGTCTATATGCAATTTTTACAAGGGATGATTAGTCTCGCAGTTGGCATTTCCCCATATTCTTACAAAATTAACATTAAAAACTCAACCAGAAAAATAAATATTTAATTTCTCTGCTTTGTTTTTTTCTTATACTTCTTTGAAGAACCACGGATGAAAAATATGAAAATTTATGAAAAGTCAGGAAAAACTATTGGGTTTTTAATTTTATGTTTTTCCCCAGCGTCTATTTAAAACACATCTCAAATTTTCCATACCTATGTTTTTGACTCTTTTCCTGCTTAAAAATTCATTCCAAAGATCTTCGGATGCATTCGTTAAAATAATATTAATTCTATGAGTTTTCACTTTAAATCTTGGATAGTGTACTTATTTAAAAGCAGTAAAAAGTGTTTTTTTTAAATAATGATTTTATATACAATTTTATTTTTCTCTTTATTTTCTAAAAAAGGTTTTTACGTGTATTGCAAAGATTCCTTTTCGGTTTTCAATATTTAAAAACTATTTAGAAAGGTTTTCAAATGTAGAAAAAAATAAACAAATTAATGTAATTCCACAAAAACTTCCATTTTTTTATGCACTTTATCGGACTCAAAGCGATGTTCTAGTTTGAGCAAAAATAAAATTGCTATAAAATTAATGGAACATCCCAGAAATCAAAATAGCTGGAAGACAGACTCCTTAAGGTAAAGTTATTAATTCCGGTAATTTTTTAACCTATGATGTAGTGTGTGAGGAGGAAGTTTGGAAAAGGAAGTTGTAGAGTGGGTTGTCTGGCAAAGTTCCTAATAAGTGCTTACCTGAGGTGAAATTCTTTAAAGGTTTGTTGAAAGAATTTAACTACCACCTCCTTACTCTGTGGAAGTGAGAAATGTAAATTAGTTCTATTGTATAGAAAATGAATGAAAGAAAGGAAAGTTAGTTAAAGGCAATTTTCCCTATTTAGTTTGAGAGATATAGATCCAATTAGCATTTTAGTAATTCCTTTTCTTAACTCATGCATTTACATCCTTTAAGATCGATCCTCATCTTAAGAAATTCTTGGTGCAACATAGTCATTTCGTTAGACTCGAGCCGTCTATCCAAATTTGGAGCTTTACTATTTTGTTGAAAATTTAGAATCGAAATGTGTTTGTCAATCTATTGAAACAAGCCATGTATGTTGTTTTCCCTGAAGCGGTACTCTCCTTGTGGGAAAATTGAATTTTGCAGGAAAAATTCGTTTCCTAGCGTGAATTTGAAAAATCATATGATGATTTTTCAAATTCCCGCTAGCGTGATTTTAGCAATAATAGAAAATGGGATCGTGGTTACCAGTTTATCGCCTTTATCACCCTTGGCAACAAATTTAGAGAAAAAGCGAAATATCCACGAATTTCTTGAGAAAGTTCTAGGATCGACCTTTCTAGGAATTTCCATGAAACTATATAAAGGACTTTTGAAATAAAGGTCAATTTAGTTCCGAAGAGTGTGCAGTCGAGATCAGAAGAGAGAAAGAGAGAGGGAGAGAGCGGGGGGAGAGATATCTGTCTGAATTCCTGCCAGTGGAACTGTTCTAGAGAGTTGTTTCAAGAGCATTGTAGTGAGCATTGTTTATAGCGAGTGTGTTTTGTACTATTGTAAGTAATCTGTTATAATATTTCTTTGTGCATATACGTCAATTTGCCTTTGCGTAGTCATCTGTTTGTCCTTTGTCCATAAATGAATTTGTTATTATTGTAATTGGGTTAATAATCCGTTATATTAAGTAATTGATGTTGTCAACTCTGCTTTTCTCCCATTCATAGATCACATTTGCAGATATAAGTGCATTTTGATTATTTAAACTAGTTTTTGATCTTTTTCGTATACTTTTAGTGAATTTAATATTAAAGAAGTAATTTCTATTGTGTTTATGGTTACTTC
This sequence comes from Trichonephila clavata, assembly GCA_019973975.1. Taxonomy (NCBI): domain Eukaryota; kingdom Metazoa; phylum Arthropoda; class Arachnida; order Araneae; family Nephilidae; genus Trichonephila; species Trichonephila clavata. Next base: position 20,841 of record BMAO01000889.1, read on the forward strand.
CTAATTTTTTGTTTCATATCGATACTTCTATCATAAAATCTGGCTTGAGTTGCTGTTGTTACTAATCCTCCAAGCAGACAAGATCAACAAGTCCGTTGATTCTGATGAAATCAAGCGCAAGAAGTGGAAAAATATAAAGTTCCTCTCGAGAAAGGCACAGACAGTCCACAATGTGTACGGGTGAAGACTTTCGAACATTACATTTGTTACATGTTTTAAACGTTTTAGTGTTCCCACAAAACTTTAGACTATTTATATGTTCACTGGCAAGACGTACAATGGCAGTGGAGGAGTTTCTATCGCAGAAGAGGGAAAGAGAAAAATCAGGCATTTTACTTTTGTACCAGTAATGGGTAAGAGGCTTCATTTATTCTTCAATGAAATCTAATTTTTTAATTGTGAAGAATTCCTGAGAAGTAAAAAAAAGTAGATAGAGTTCATTGTTTGCAGCCCTCCTTCGCAAGTTTGTCCGCAAGGTCGTTCCCGTGAATGTTAACGTGCAATGGGATCCTCCGAGAAAGGATTTCATGATTCTTCGAAATATGCTTTACCTTGGTCAAGATGGAAAGACTAGTTTTATCTCTAATATGATACCAATTCCTCAGATGTTCCAGGGAGCTTCGACTGTCCGTTAAAATCCAGAGGTCGTCAAAGTCTCTCTCAGATTTAACTAAGCTTAAGTCCTTCATTAATAGCTATTTTCACTTCTGAAGACAGAACATGAGTCAGGGTTATATTGGCTAAGAATAAATTGTCTTCTAGAAGGTTTCAATGTAAATGCTGCTTTCTGTAAGAGTAAGGGTTTGTGTAAAAATCTTTCGACTACACGACCCTCGGAGTTGGATTGTCAGACTTTTGGGGGGGGGGGAGGGTAGGAGGAAGGGACGAAACAAGGTATCATCTATCTAGTACCTTCGTTGGTACTAGGTACTTCTTTGGTCTACCAAGGTATCTAGTACCATCTTTGTTATTTAACTATAGATGAAAATCATGCGATTCATCATCTAGATCTTCTGCTATGATGTTAACTCACAACAAACAGCTAGTTGATATTTTTTCTTTTAATTCTTTCTTATATTTCTTACATAGGTTGTGGGGGTTGCCTATTTGGCGCTCCTCTATCACCATCTTGCCTACCTAAGGATGTGTGGGGGAAACAAAGCATCTCCAGCAACTTCCATAATAACTATTATTTCATTTCTCTTCGAACACACTTAATCAATCACAAGTGAAACTACAAAAGGAAACCCTAGGAGTGATATATAGAGTGAGCTATCTATTCTCAATGTATGACTCTAAGTAAACAAGACTAAGTGAACTAGACAAGATGAACAAGCGCTGTGATCCAATAACTAAATCTAATTCAATCTATCTTAGATCCTCAATCTAATAATTTAATCTCTTAGCAACTACTTCCTTAACTCGTGCTATGTTTGTGAAATACTCAATGAAATATTCTAAAATATTCTCACCTCCTCCGTATCACCGCAACAGCTCTCCGGCTCCTTCTATCTTACATCTACAAAACCTAGCCTTTATGTATTCAAACTAATTTAAATATCAGGGTTTCTTCTTGAGAGGCTGTGAATTAACGCGAATGCTAGCAACAAAGTTTCCCCAAGAGGATTAGTGAAAGAATGACGAGTATAGATGCTTCACAAGGTGCGGAAACCTAGTTTACTGGTCACGGAATCTTGACCGGTGTATCTCGAGTTCTAGTTTTGGTGCGACTGAAGATCCGGCGTGTAGAGGATCTGATGCACGCTAAATCTGTCGAGGTTCAAAGTCCTTTCGTTAGCATGGTGTGGAAGTTCATAGGGAGGGCAGCTCAGGTATCGTCGTCGTCACTTGATCGTGATTCAAAATTACGAGGTCCGTTCCCAATAGCCTTCGTGTTGCTTTGTAGTGCAACGTAAATAAACACTCACTAATCTCTCTCTCCACTCTAGATTTGAATTTTAAAAAAATTTTTTTTAATATTCTTACACATTTAAGCCCTAAACAGCTGTATTTCTAAAAAAGTCGATTTGTTTTTTTAGTTAGTTGATGGTATACAATTTAAACAGATTATATGTTGCGCAAGAATACAATGAAGTCGCATCTGGAGTAAAATGAATGCAATATATAAAATAAATCTATATTTCTTTAATATTCAAAGAATTTCCATTCTTCAGTTGGATGATAAATTGAATGATAAAAATCAGAAATAAACTACTTTTTGGACCTTCTATTAAAATTAAGCTGAAAGTTTGTTGAAGCTGAAAACAGAAAATGAAGGATAATCGAAAATATAAAAATACAAATTCTATTTCCTTTATCGCTTTTGACTTTCATTGAAGCTCGAGAAATATATTCAATTTAACTTTAAAAGATGATTGAAAAGATCTTAAAAAGGTAAAATAACATTTGCGTATTTTAGTAGCACTTTTGTATTCACTACTTCAGAATTTCTAACTGAATGGCTGGCAAGATTTTTATTCCATTCGTTTTTGTGAATCTGTAAACCGAAATATATATTTATTCCAATGTGTACTATTCTTTTAACCAAAGTTTGTAAGATGTGTATTTCGATCATTTTTACGATTCTGTTAAAAGAGTGTAGGACGCTGTAGTAGAAAAACCATAAGTGGGAACTCTCAACTTGTGATGGTTTTTCCTGTGCGCCTAAAGGTATGGAAGAAAGGGAAGGAGGACTAGCCATGTTCTAAATTACTTAATTTTCACAGAACAAACTACAACACAAGTTTGATCAACCAAAATTAAGAGATGCACCTAATTAATAAATATGAGGACAATTAACGAGGTACGCGAGATATGAGAAGACTTTCACTTACTCAGTTCTAACTTTATTCACAATATTAACTACAACTCAAATTCAATCGATCAAGAATAAGAGATGCACCCAATTAATAAATATGAAGACAATTAACGAGGTACGCGATATATGAGAAGACTTTAATGTTTAATTCACTTTCTTAATTCAATAGCTATGACTTCTAAGCTATCTAATCTAGATTCAATCTCAAGTGACAGATCGTCACCTTAAGTAATACGATTATTAATTACTAAATATTCGCGCTTCGCATTTAATTTGATTAATTCCTGCTCCGCTAGCAGTCTATCCTATCTCTCTCTATCTAACCTGAAAGCCTAGACAATATATAGTAATCATAATTTGAGTGTTCACGTCCTCTTCTTCGGAGGAAGCTTTCTAATAAAATAATTTTTAAGGACCCAAAATTTCTCAAGAGGACTGTTAGTGGAAAATCGCGGAAACAGCCGTCACAAGCTGACGTCCTTGTAGTCTAGTTAAGGGTTCGAGTTCTGGAGATACTGAAGATTTTGAGAGAGAAAATTCATGCTCGTTAAATTTGCAGAGGTACAAAACCTTTACGTTAGCTTGGTGTAGAAGTTTGAAAAGTGTGGGGTGAGCTCAAGTGTCATCCTCGACATTTGACCAAGGTTCAAAACAAACAAGTGTGTCACCAAATGTGATATCAATAAGCAAAACTATTAAATTTTAATCGAGTGCTGAATAAAATCAAGGTAATTATTTTGCTGAGACTATTCCATTTCAGATTTGATTCTTTTTTATTTATGTCGTATTTTTTGAAGCAACACGAGCCAACGGTTCTCGTAATTTTGAATCACAGTCAAGAGTACGAGGATGAAGCCTGAATTGGCAACCTACTCTTCGAACTTCCATACCACTCAACATGAGGACCAAAAACCTCAATAGAATTACCGTGCAGCAGCCCTTCTACTAGATGGGGTTTCATGGTACCAGGGTTTAAATTTGGAACTCCACGGCTAGGAACAACGACAACTCGACTACCGCAACCAAATTCCATTCGAGAATATAAACATTAATATTCAGAGATATATATTATATAAACTCTGTTTTTAATCGAAAGATTTATGTAAAGAATAGAAATATTTAACGATTGTACTCGTTGGATGGACGTGCTGAACTTTAAAATATTAATAGACACAGTATACTCTTCAAATACTAACATAAAATTCTACAGAAATTTGCGATTTATCTAACCTTCTTCTATGCACAACAGCCCGGGTGTGTGTGCCAAGGCCTTCTCAAGAACCCTTTTCCACTCCTCTTCCCAACAGTTCTCCCATTAGTCACTCTTAAGACTTTAAAATCATCTTCCACATAATCAACCCATCTCAATTTGGATCTACCCCTGATTCTCTAGTTCCAATCGGTCTGCAATTGAAAATGCTGAATGACAGGAATGAGCGGCAAATGTGATCCGCAAACCTCAAACGACCGTTCTTGTTGGATTTAATGATATCAGCTTCCTTAAATAGCTAATATAATTCAAAATTATGTCTTTGTCACCTCAACCATTCTCATTCACAGCACCAATGACACATCTAAGAACTTTTCGCTCAAAAATGGCTAGTTGTTAAGTCTGTGATTCAGTGAAAGTTTCAGATTCATAGGTAAGTACGAGTCTGACGATTGCTTTATAAAGTGTAATTTTTCTCTGTCTCTTAATCAATTTTGACTTTAAAAAAAGTTCTTAGACCATGAAGACAGCGATTAGCAGCAATAATACGTCTTTTAATTTCAGCACCAATGTCGTTTAGAATGTTAATGTTTGAGCCCAAATAGGTAAAATTATCAACCATTTCAAACTTACAATTTTCAGCCTGAGGATATTTAAAATCTACTAGAGTTTTTGCAATTGGCACGTACTTAGTTTTGTCTTTGTTAATAATTAAATGCAACTTTTCAGCTGACCTCTTAAGGGCTAACGTGCCCATGTGACAAAACATATTAAGAACAAGAAATGATTACTATATCATCGGCATAAGCAAGGAGTTGAAAGTCTTCGTGAAAATTGTACCCCTAATGTCAATGCCGGAGTTGCGAACAGTTCATTCTAACGCCAAATTAAAAAGAAGACAAAGATGGGCCAGATGCCTTAATAAATATTCAAAGTATTTGGAATGCCCAGCTCAGTAAGAGCTAGCTTCAAATACAGTACACTGTCACATATTATCTAACCTTACTCATAATTAAAGTAAATTTGGGGAAGAGTTAGAAATTAAACAAGAACGAAATATCTTATTGTTATGCTTTCGAATGGTATATTGTTTTGGACAGTTCTCCATAAATCTCACACAGTTTTGAGGCCACATTTTTTTGACAAACCCCCCACGATTCTTCTTTCCGAAAGATATAAAAACAAGTGTTTAGATTGTTCTGTTGATATATTTCTTTCAGACTCTAAAAGGCCATCTTTAAAAAATTGAAAGGTGTAACACCCTAGCCTAGATACAGATGAAATGAAAATTAAAAAAAAAATTTAATTTTTATGTTAAATACTGCCACACAAGGAGAATGAAGTTTAGGTATCTGAGCTTTTTATGGTAAATAGTTAAAGTAGATTTTGTTAAAGAGAAACAGACATTTTAGTACTTTGCAACATTTATTGCCATTAGAGGACCCTACTAAATAGTTACAAGAAAAAAAAACACATCATGTTTATTGAACAATTCCTTTAATATTAAATCTTTAAGAAAACCTACTGTCCCACAAAATTTCAGTACACGATACAGCTGAATACAGAAAAAGTTTCTATGGAACTGATTCGCCAGTACGGAGAGTGAGAGAGAGAGAGAGAGAGAGAGAGAGATAAGGTTATGAAATGTTGCAAGGTACTTTTTGTACTATTTCAGTGCTCAGTACTCACTTATCAATAATCATTGTTTTAGTTCATTTATATTGTAGAAAAATCATTTTATTTTGAGTCTTAAAACATCTATAATGACTAAAATTAAGACTTTTTCCATTTTTTCGAAAATTCAACCCCTTTGTGGCTATATTACATTTTGAAATTATTCTTTTAATTATTTTTTATCCTAATCTTTATACCATAGAACATCTTTTCTGCATAGGTAGGTTCCGATTAATAATTTTTTCTCTCTATATAATCACGAACCAGCCTATTATATAGGCAAAGCCAGGGATTCACAACCTATGGCACGTGGAACAATTCTCAGTGGCATTCTGCTTTACTCTACAAATTTGTCATTTTTTGAGTGGATGGAAGTTGACAAAATTGTAATGGACTTTATTTGACAAACATCTTCAGAATTACTGACATTCACGGAATAACGAAAAAATTTGAAAGATAACTCAAGATAAATTTACAGCTTTTTTTAAAATTATTGAATGGCATTTAATTGTTTCGAGAGAGAACATTGCATAGTGCTCTGCTTTTCGCTTTTGGGGTGTATCCTAGCAGGGCACACTTCTTGGCGGCAAATATTTTGGCGCCAAAAATTTGGCGATATAGTTTACAATATGGTAACCCTGCAAAATTTAGGGAATTGTAACCTTATAGGGACCAGATTTTTTGAACAGCGGAAATTTTTTTTCCTGATGGTCAACTTGAAGACGTGTAAGATTTTCTAGAAAGCTTAATTTGAGGAATGAGTGGATTTTTTTGAAACTTTTTTTTAATGAAACAACTGCTGAAAGAATATTTGTTAGAGAGAAAGGGAGAGGCCGTGGTAGACAAGTGGTCTAGGCATCGGATCGTGGCTAGCGTGTCATGAGTTCTCGATCCCAGTACCACTGAAGACCCGCCGTGTAGGGGAGCGATGCACGTTAAATCTGTCGAGAGCTCAAACGTCCTCCCGTTGGTGTGGTGTGATAGTTAGGAGAGGGGGGTGCCAGCTCAGGTGTCATCCGCGTCACTTGACCATGGTTCAAAATTACGCGGACCGTCCCCAAAAGCCCTCGTGTAGCTGAACAGTGGGACGTTAATATTCACTCACTCACTCACTCAGAGAGAAAGGGAGATGCGTTGATAAATTCAATTTGGACGATGTTTTTCTAACTATTGCATCTTAAAAGCAACGGTTTTTCTGTTTTCTTCTTGAAGCCATTATGGATACCACGTTTTCTTTTTTGAAGCTCGACGAAGGGATATTTTTTCTTTTGAATGAAATATGTAAAAAAGAAATGCTTACTTTGTGAATGAGTGAACGATTGAAGGTATTTCGGTAGGTATGGATGTCCGAAATATGAAAATAATTTGTTTTTGAGAGAAATGGAGTTCGTTCAGTTAATTCATAATATCGTTAGTTCATAAGCCTAAGGCATTCATATTGGATTTCTTTTCCAACTGTAGCGTTTTAGAAGCGACGCCTTTTCAGTTTTTCTTGTTGAATCTGTTTTAGAAACCACGTTTTCTTCGGTAAAACACGACGGATGGATTTTTTTCTGAATAAAAGGTAAGAAAGTAATGATTGTTTTTTGTGTGAATGAAGGATTGATGGAATTTTGTAATGCATGCTCGAAATTTGCATTTAATTTCTTATTTTTTATTTTATGTTTCCTATGTTGTCTGCTTCACAAACCACGTTTTCCCTCTTGTTTACGTCTCTGACGCCATTTTGAAAAATGCGGTTTTTTACTTGGCGCCATTTGGCGAAAAACTTTTGTCGCCAAATACAGCAGTGTACTGTGCTAGGATTTTACCGTTTAACAACCGAATGCTCAGAATGGTATCAAATTGAAAGTCACAAATTATACCCCTGGTTTTGCGATATGAAAGCAGAGTGGAGCAAGCACTAGGTTTGCATTATAATTTTTATTTATCTTCTTATTTAACTTTATTGAAGGAAAAGACTTATATTTTGTGTTGTCTTTTTCTTATTTTAATAAATATTCTTAAAAATACATAATATATTGTTACTTTGATCGGGGTTCGAGGATTTTATGCAAATCAGTCGCAGAGAACAACACAGTTCTTTAAGAGCAATGATAATTTATTGTCGCAAAAACAATCCTTGAAATACAGGATTCAACAGCAATATTTACTGAATAAATCTCAATAGGTCTTCACTCCTTCAACAACACTCAGCCACAATTATCAGTGTCTGAAATACACGGATATAAAAACTTGTTCACAAGCACTGCCCGTCCTATTCAACAGCCGAGCTAATCGGTAATCACGGTCAAGGCAAATCTACTAATCGCTAGTCAGAATCAGACTCACTAATTGCTAGTCGAAACAAGACTCACTAATCGCTGGTCAAAACAAGATCGACTCGTTTCGGTGAGCATCTCTCTATTTATAGGCCCGGTGGATACTTGAGAAAAATCCGCTTGCGTTATAGATCGTGAAATTAGTGGATTTCATTAATTTATAGAAGAATCCAGAAAGTCCCGGATTCGCCAAAAATGGTCGCCAATGTTTCCAACTTAGTCGCCAAAAATCATGCCAACTTGGCTCTATTGCCAAGATTTCGCCAAGTTCCTATTGTACCCCCATTATAACGCAAGGGATGGCGTTGCTTGTGAATATTGCAATTTTAACATAAAATAAATATAACATAGAGTAAGATAGATACATTACACATCTAAATACAAATGATTTACTCTATTTTTTACAAAATTCATAACAATATGTACAATTTTAATTAATTATATTTTTTTAAAGAAATAGGTATAGTTTATGCTTTTTATTTTTACGTAAAGAAATATCTTTAAATGTTTCAAAATTATTACATAACAAATCTGTACATCTCTATTATTGACCTCTATTTTTTAATTCTGCATGCATTATTGCGGGTTTCGAATTGTTTCAAAAATGTCCTACTGTGTGCACTCTGAATCATGTTACTAAATTGGTTTGGCACGCTACAGTCAAAAAAGGTTGCCGACTCTTGGGCAAAGCCTTCAAAACTAATGTATTCCCAAAAGAGTTTTCACAGAGTTGTATTTGCTAACTGGGAACATGTTCCGACTCATAGACATTTGGCATGATTTGAGAGCGAGCTTAAATGGAACTTTACGACTGCACGAGAAGGATCTGAAAAATAATCTTTCGGTGGGATTTCTAGAACGAATGGCAATTTAAAATCCTCGCGCTGACGTAAGAACTATATTATTTTTGATGTTTTTGCTTCACTTGCTGCCGTTTATTATTGCCATTTTCAGATAGCGATGTATGAACACGATTTATGCCGAGCAGAAAATGACTTCACAAGGCTTCTAAAAGTATTTTATACTTCACCGGAAATAGGATTTCAGATAGCAGGCGACCGCGACCGAAACGATACGCTGGGGATTTTCTTTTGAAGTAGGTATAATGTTCGAATTATACCTGAAGGGGTATTTTTTCTCTCTTTCAAAGAAAAAAAAAGAGCTGGAAGGGAAAAATAATTTCAGAAACCAGAAAAAAGAGAAGGGTTATCAGATTTTTCAGTTTCATTCGTAGCGCATATATTTTATGGAATGTTACACACAACGCTATTTGACTTCCCGAGAAGATTTTTAAAAGTAACATTTTATTGAATGAATCAATTTGATCTGCTTAGAAATAGCGATTAAATGTATTTGTTATTATTCCATTTCTTGTCCTAATTTTTGAGCTTTATCAGAAATAGAAATTAACCAAAAATTTAAATTTCGGAAAGTAAAACAGTTATAAGTTACTTCTTTCACTTCAAAGTAAAAACAATCAATATTGATAAATTAGTACTTTAAATTTGTTAAATAGAAAATTTTCTTTTAAGGGAACATGGTACCATGTTCACGATTTTTTAGTTATATATTTGAATAAAAATATTTACATATACCTTATTTGAACCCCCATAAAATATACATTTAAAAAGAAAAGCACCATTGTTTTTAAACAACCAAATGTTTTTAAATTATAAATTAAAAAAAATTTATTTCAATATTTTAAAATTCTTACTACTTCTACAAATTTTGATATTTTCGAAGAATTTTTTTTCTTATGTTCTCAGTTTCACACAATTCTATGGATGGGAGTGATATAGTTTAATACTTACATTTTTTTTCGTGTGGAATACTGTAAAATCAATAAAAAAAGTTATAACTAACTTCGTGATGATATTTTTAAGAAATATCTATTCACATATAAATCTTTATTATATACACAAAATCGCAGCAAACATAATATAAAAAACCAAAAAAGTTTCACACACACACACAGTTTAACATTGAATATACAATAAGCCTTAGCGTTTCAAATACGCAAGTATCGTGAAAAACAAAACCCCTTGAAAAAGCTTTTTATAGTTTTAAAGGTTACTAAAATAAATGAGAGCTAAATGTAGGTGTCACGTGTTCTATTGTTGGTTTTCTCATCGATATACTGTTAAAATAATCAAATAGAAACAAAATAATGTAGCTAGAGCTATGAAAATTTGTACACATGTTTAAAAAAAATTCACAATTAAAATGAAATGAAAAAAAAATGGAAATTTTAGTCATTATTAGTGTAAGGCATTATTGTAAGGCAACGTGTTCTCTTATTTAATAAAATTCCCCCCAAAAAGATTTAATATTCATGAATGTTGACTATTGTTCTTTCCTGGATTAATATATAATCAAAATAATTTATTATAAACTTTACCAACACCTTGGTTATACTACGATTATGGGTGGCCATGAGAACCAATCATTTTTGTGAATTTTATTGACCAATCATGGTGATCGTTGCTGTCGAATGGTTTCGGACACGACCTCCTGGTTAACGTTGCAGCAGCTAAATCATAGTTCAAGTCCTGATACCACTAAAAATTCGTCATGCAGTGAAGCTGATGCACTTGTGTTTCAAAATAATGAGGTCCGTTTCCAATAACCCGGATAACGGTCTTGTACCAGTCTGTGGGTTAAAAAATGCTTACTGTTATCCCTAATATTATTATTAGCCCTTATCCTAGACACATTGTTCAGTTTTTAGCTAACCATGACTCATTCCCATATTATTTACATAGATTTAAATTAAAAACTAACTCAAATTGTCCATGTGGGTGTATTAGGGATGCGGATCACTATGAGTGTTTCATTGCAGTTTTGGAAAAAAATATCACCCTACTGAGCCCACCGATATATCCGGAAATCACATCGTTTAGCTCTTTAGTTAAAACAATAGCAGTATTCATGTGAAGTTAAATTCTTGTTTCAAAAAAGCAAAAGATATCTCCGATAAAATTCAGTAGTTTTTTTTCTGTTGCTTTTCTTGCTTAGGTTTAAAATAAAGGGATGGTTCTAATAGGAATTATCTTCCTTAAGATACTGATTTCTTTTTTTTAACTGAAGGGTATATTAAAGTGAAGGAGTCTCACCAGAAAATGGTGGCGTCAGCTGGTGATTATTGCTATTTTTGATGCACTTGCAAGATTGCTGGAATGATATCCCTCCTTCTCTTGCTCTGTATCTCTAGATGTGTGTTCTTTTTATTATTATTATTATTATTATAATAAATTATTCTTGGCTTTATACATTTGTATAGTGTATGTGTATTGTGAATTTACCTATATATAATTTGTATTGTGTAATTATGTATTTGTATCGTGATTTTACTTTTTATTTGCAATTGTGTATGTATGCTTTGAATCTATCTTTAATTTGTATTATGTGGTTATATATGTATTTTTGCCTTTGGTTTGTGTGCTGCGTACTTCTATGTACGTAAGTAGTATTTTTTTTTAGTGTAAGATTTAACGCCGGGGTGGTTGGTTCTCGGAGAGCCAGTTTTGTAGCTCTTAACTCCTTTCGGGTGAGTTCGGTTTTCTTGAGTATTCTACAAATTGCCCTCGTGTTGTTTCACACTGCGACGTAAATTAAAATCATATTTTCACAGTTGATCATGGTTGAAAAATAAGCTCCATCACAAATTACTCTTTAGCTGTGTCTAAACGTGTGGTGATAATAATCAACAAACTGTGTAGTGAGGATAAATTGGATCTGCTATAAGACTAGATAGGTCTCTCGTTGTACAGTGTGGTGTGTATTAAAGGGAGGTAGAGGTTTATATGTCATCCTTTGACAAAGGGAGAGATTAAATGAGCTAAAATTCTGATGGGACCAAATAATCATAATCATAGGCAGCAAATTGATTCCTAAATTGAACTGCTGTATTCGTTGACTCTCATATACAGGGAGACAGATCGTCGTACGTTCAAATTACCCGGTGCTTTTAATGCTCTCAAGTGTTCTAGAATCTAAATAAACATTATTTAAAATGGCGAACTTAAATACTAACATAGTACGAACCATAAGCTCAGATCTCGGTTTTACGAAGAGCCTTCTGTGGAATAATGGGAAGTTTGAACGCTTCTGTGGAGATTTGAATATGTTTGTCTGCATGGATATATGTATGCCATTAAGCGTTACTAGGGTTTTCAAATTATATGAATTTCAGATTGCAATTGCGGAACTAATTTGATATCGAAGGGCTACTTTGAGCGATTCATGGAATCGCGCCAAACAGCGCTTGCTTTCGAGTGATATGGAATCCAAGATGGCCGCCTAGCTGTAACAAATCGCCAAGAAAATAATTTTAAAGAACTGCATTGAAATAAATTGAAATATACTTCAAGTAAAGAAGATAAGAATATATTGAAAAAAGCATATCAATAAATAACTAATATCAATATAATATAATATAATAATTATAATACTTATATTATGTTAAATATAATAATAATCATGAAATTTAATATAATATTTATTTTATTTAATACTAATTGTATTATATGATCATATTATGCTATACATAAATAATTATGTAATATACATTAAAATTAATCAATGATGAATATAAGTTAATAATTGCTGATAACTTCCAATATTCCAAAAACTTCGAATTCCTTTAATGAATTTCATTGAACAAGGAATGTAAAAAAGTGCATTACTTAAAAAATAAATTAAAGTGGAAACGTGCAATTTGTAGCAATAATTTGTGGTAACGTTCGGTTACCTCTTACATCCAAACACACTTGTCTACCTGTAAACCCGGCTAAAGGTGCAGGAGGAACAGAAAAATCCACAGACATGATTTCCAATCTAATTAATTTATTAATTCTTATTAACTATTATCCAGCAGACACAATACAATTCTAATTAAGGTTTATGATTTATAGTAGAGTGCGGAGATGAGATTCTATAACACGAGGATGCTACTACCGACCCTCAACTGAATCTAAGATAGCTTAAATACGCTCAAATATAGATACGTCGCACACTAATAAACTAGCTTCTACTTAATCAAATGCACAGTACCTGAATCTTTAATGCATCGGATCCTACTCTGGAAACTTCCAAGCACTCTCTGCGGCTTGATCAAATGGCGTTGGCTTTAAGCTCTGTAATCTTTAACTAATTCCACTGCTTTTCAATCTTTAACTAACAACTAATTCTCAAACTTATGATAACTCCTATTTGCACACATCCAACGTATCAACTTCAGCGTGTCAACAACTCGTTTCCTCACTGCCAACTCACGAAAACTGAATTTATATAATATACCTCATTTACATAAATCACGTCTGCTTACTCGATAAAAGTTGGTTGAATTAAATATTTTGCTTAAAGAGATAAGACGGAATTAGTGAAACCGCGTATAAATCCGTCACAAATTGAAAGCACATTTCTCATATTCTTTAAAAGAATATTCCGGATCTCACCACAATGATATTAGAAATATTAAAATTCGTAAAAAGCTTAAAATACAACAGAGGACTGAAGTAGCAGCCTAAAGAATAATTTCAATGAAAATGGTTAAATTTTTAAAAAAATTGAATTAAAATCACCTGAAATTAAAGTGGTTACAGCGAAAAAATTTTAAAATTAATTTCAATATACGTATTTCTTTGTCATCCCCATGGCAACCACATTACCACACGATAAAAATATCAAGGTAACCAGATAGTAATGTTACCACCCATCTTAACGAACATTCACAGCAACTTGGCACATAGCACCCCAACTATCAAATTAACACCGCAATTGTTTTTTCAATTATTATTATTTACACTGATATTTTTTTTGTACGAATATTAATTTGCATTGCACAATACGGCCTTAGTCGTAGTTTATCTATACATGGAAGAAAAGCGATTCCCTCACTCACTCATCACGTGATCTCCAGAAATATTAGAACTTTTATTTAGCAGGCATGTTTCTTTCCATTCATATAGGAGGTTTCGGGAGCGTTAAAGGAAAAAAAAAAGTCTCGTTTTGGAACTATTAGCACTACTGACTAGAAATTTGGTAAACATGTTTCTTTTTTTGAGTTAGAATCCATTAAGGACGAATTTTGCAGAAATATATTTCTAAAGAGAGTTGTGGGTGCGCAAAAGATAAATATGCTTCCGTTCTAGAAATTAAATTCCTGCCGTTTTTTTTGAATGAAGAGGATTTTCAATACAATCTGAAGATTAATGCTATATATATATAAATAAGAGTTCGACATCAGTATCTCAAAAGCAGTACATAGTCATATAACATCATGAAATATCCAGCGAAGCTGGTAAGTAACGGCTAGTAGCTTATATTTTCCTCTAGAGTTTTGGTGGTGGTCATATCACTGTCATCCTAGTGGTCATCGTCATGGTTTCGTGGCCAACATATCATGAGTTCAAACCTAGTGTCATTAATGTCCCACTGTTTAAAGAGGTTGTGACGGATCTATACGCGTCCTTCATCTAATCCTCTTGGGAAATCTTTGGGCTATCAAGTTGAATTAATCACAACCAACCCTTTTATAGAAGAAACCAGTGATATGCAGATTAGGTCGGTTATGTATTGTCTAGGTTTTCTAGCTAGTTAGATGATAGAAGGAGTTTCATGGAGATTGAGATATAGAGAATCTGACTACGAGGAGAGATTGCTACTGATCAGGTATTAGTATATTTGATAGTGCGTTTCAGAGATTAGACAGTTGAAGATATCAAAGTGACGATTGGTCACCATAGTTAAAATATAACTCAGATACTTAGAGCAGTAGATTGATCCTAAAAAAGGAGGATAAATATATAAGAAGTATTTTCATATAATTCGCTTCTCTCGTGGTTTATTCTCCAATTGCTCTTATTAAGAACATCTCTTTTATTTGAATTTATAGAATACTGTCTGTTGATAATGTGTGTGTTTAATAAATCGTTTGGTTGAATATGGCTAGTCATCCTTTACTTCCTTGTGTGCACCTTTAGGTGGGGCAGAGGGTAGACCACACCCCTCATAAGGTTGATGCACGTTAAATCTGTTGAGACTCAGTCCTACCATTGGCGTGGTTTAGAAGTTCGGTGAAGAAGGGTGGCAGCTCAAATATCATCCTCGTCACTTGATCGAGGTTCAAAAGTACGATGTCCGTCGTGCCTTCCAGTTTCTTTTAAGTGCAGCGTAAAAAACACCCACTCACTCACTAGAAATTAGTTTCTACTAAACTTTTAAATCCCCAGTATATATATATTATTACAGAGATTTCTTCTCCATTCTACGATATTCTTCCTTTTTCATACAAATTAACATTTATTAATCTTAGTATTTACTTTTTCTTCTTTGTATTGAACTTTAAATTCCCCCAATAACTTCACAACGCAGCTTTCGAAGGTTTTAACACTCCGAAATATTTAACCGAAATCACACATACCAATTTTTCCTTTTACGTCCAATTATTATTAACTAGATATAAGAGCCAACTTTTGTTATGCGCTCGAGGAAAATTTCAGATAAATTCTTTCAATTAAAGCAGTTGCCTGAAGAATACTTTCGAGATTGCAAAGATTGCCCTGGAAACCGTCCTCTAGAGATAATAACAGTCTTCATTATTCAAGGTTTACAATTTCCGTTGATAAAAGATGGAAGGATATTTGAATACCTCAAACAAAGCAACCATCTTTTCAGATCAGCTTACAGACATCGCATTTTTCCTAGATTATATGAGAGTCGGTGTAATTCACATTCTTTCCTTCTTTTACACATTATTATTTAAATTATCATAAGCTGCTCTAGGGGTGAAATGTGATCAGCTCATAGCAATCTTTGTTTCAGAAATGTCAAATTACCAAAAAATTCTTCAGGTAGTTTCGATGGTGATTTGTTGAAATGGTGTTGGTGACTATTTTCAGAGTGATTTATTGTTGGCGCGTTCAGAAATACTTTTTATAAATCTAAAATCATTATAATAATTGTGCAATTTCTCAAGAATATGACCGATTACTATGGAAACGAAGCATAATATGAAGAAACAATCACTGGTTTTTTGTCACCTCAGTTTTAGCATTGATATCAAATTTTTGAAATATAAACCTATCAAGAATACAAAAAAAAAAAAAAAAAAAAAAAAAAAAAAAAAAACTTCTTTCTCTCTTTATATTAAAAAGTTTTTGTGAGGCTGTAATAAATTTATTTGGTTTTCAAAAATTATGCCAAATTGGTTGTATCGCCAATATTTCGCCAAGTATCAATGGAGTTTTGGACGATGCAGCTTCGGTGATGAAGTACTAATTAGAACTACATAATGCATGTAAATTACAGTTTTAAAATTGGAGCAATGAGTATGGACATTTGTATACTTTGTACAGTCAGGGTTGGTTTGCCGTTAGGTTGACAGGGGTACCCCTTCTATTCAAAGTAAAAATATATTTTTGAGTCTCATTGTGTTAAAAAGAGGCTTTGATTTATTGGCATTGCTTGCAAATTTAATCTGAATATGCCTTAAGAATCTGAAATAGATTTTTTGCAAAAATTAACAGAGCATAAAGTTCTATGATTGTATTCTGATATATTGAAACATTTATTGAACTTTTGTGCGCATCCTATTTCTTAGTTCTATATGTAGACACTTTACCTATTAAATGAATCGAAATTTTTTTTATTAGCAGCACTGCAGACAAATGTTAAAAACCATTAGAATTTGCTCAGTTTAGTGAACAGTGCCAATTACCTGTTTAAATGTTGCAAGATTAGTTAGTCTTTGAAATCTAAAAATCGACACGGACTCTTGGAATTATGCCAAATCTGGTTATCAAATTAACCACTATATTTTCCTTCTTCCAAAGTTGGAGGTAGCATACTCATGTAGATGTTGCTAACTATCAAATGATCAATGGTTTAATTTTTTTTTTTGAAAAATAGCTTTTTCAAAAAAAATCCTATTTAATTAGTAGTAACAATTAATTTGGAGATTAAAGTGATTAAAATAACTATAAGGGGTGATGTGTTTGAGAAGGAGTAAATGTTGAGGTTTGTGTAGGGACACCCAAATCTGGCTAAGCTTCGCCAAAAATGGTATACGAATTAGAACTCAGATGTCTTGCATGCAACTTTACAATACATTTACAACATAATTTATTTACTTTACTACATACAATGTACAATATTACTCGGCTAAAGTGCAACCACTGTTAAGCGCGATTTAATTTTTGCTCTTTTCTCGAGATTGATAAGCGCGCCAATTGTGGTAACCAAACCGATTTTGCAGCTAGTTGTGAACAGTTTTGTAGAATTTGGCTCTGTGGTTGCCAGGATTATTTTTATTAAAAAAAAAATTTTTTTTTTGTAATTTTATTCCTTTTGTAATTTTATTTTTTAAAAATTTGTTGTTTATAACTTGAAATGTATATTTTTCTGTTATTATTATAGCATATTAAAATTAATTTTTTATTGGTTTACGTTTGTTTTGGTATCTCGATTAATTTCAGACGATTTTAATTCGTTTTTTTCACAAACTTAAACATTTCCATAACTTGCGTGTCGTTTGTCATTTCGTTACATTTCTGCGTCTTTTTTTTCATGGAACATTTTATGGAATATTTAATAGATCGTTTTTTGGCTTCGTGTTTCAGGTGTGGATATATTTTTTCAAAGTAAATTTCCTTTTCTTCACATAATCTTTTACACATACTCACAATGGCTACCAATGATATTAGTATTGTTGCAAATGTGAATGAATGTATGTTGAATTATGCTGAGTATTCTGAAATTTTTTTTGCTATGTTTCTGTGTTAAGAAAGAAAGCTGTGTTGGAATGGTGCTTGAAAGACAGTTTAATTGGATCGTGATATGCATGTCAATCTGTTGAAAAAGCATGAAGTTGAAGAAAAGGAAGGATAAAAAGGCAGTAAATGATGGTTTTAAGAATAGCGCATTTAAATTTTTCAGTTTTAATTAATTGGCTTCAGAAAACTAAAACTAATTTTTATTTAGTTTTTAATTTATTTTATTTTATTTTTCACAAACGATTTTAAGTTTTGAAAAATACTTTAATTTTGCAACGATTTTCAGTTTTAAAAATTTTTAAATGCTTTTTTGTGGTTCTTTTATCTTTCCACCATCTTGAATTTCGCACTCTTGCATTACGTCTTCTGGATGGTTTGCTACTCCGAAGGACAGCAAGCAAGAGTGCGCCAAACTGGCGATTTTTTTAAAATCACACCAACCGGTTCTGCACTTTCTCTTCTTATTCTACACTCTAAAAGCGATAAAAGGTGATGTTAAAATAAAATTAACCTCAAAAAATGTTTACACTTAATAAGATAAAAAACAAAGGTATAATTGTCATTTTTTAATGTTAAAACTAATGAAAGCTTTTCTCATTTAAATACTTCATTTTCGTTTATATTCTAGCTTTAGAAAATAACAATAATTCCAAATTCTTCGTAGGATTTAATAATGCATTTGTGTTTTAACTTTCCAACATTATAATGAAGCTACATGGGAAAAGACAGTAGTACCTGGCATGACAGTAAAACAACGGTTGACATTAATGAAATTTATTTCGTCCCGAAATCTCTCTTTTTCCTTTAATTTTCTCGAGTTTTCTGACTTTTAGAAATTCTGAGTTTTTTATGTCTGGGTATTATGTTTGTTGTAGAAACATCAAAATATATAGCATTAGGCATGTGGAAGTATTATTAAAGTAGTTTTTTTCTTGGAATAGATGTTTCAGCGAAATGTTTTTAGAGAAATATTAAATTTGTAAAACTCTTTCTTTAAATTCACTTTGCATTGCTTAAGAAAAATATTTTTAGTGTCTGCATTTTTATCAATGCAATGTTTTCAGTTGATAGCTCGGGTTTTTTTGTAACATAAATTTTCTGATGCATGAATTTTTTTTTATCATACCATTATAAAAGCAGTTGTGCAAAAAAAGAAAAAAAATATTTATAATCAGTTTTAGAAATTGAAATAACCAATCTTGTTTTTAACAAGCTCTCTGATTTTGTATTGCAGACATGTAAAAAACAGATTTTTGTAGACAAAGAATTACTGATTTGTTACAAATTATATTTTTTAAATATAAAAAGTAAAAAGTTAAACAATATTATAATGTTAGAGATTACTAATTCTACATCACACATTTTCCTATTTATCAGCAATGTTGTAAATATTTCAGCATTTTTAAATTTTTGTAAATTCTCTTTTAATAAATTAAATTTAAAAATGTTCCAAAAGACTCGAAATTCTGAGTTTTATGGATTGTTATTTAAAACATGTTTCCTTATTTTTCTTTTTATTAGAAAAATACAAGTAAAAATTAGTTCATTTAACTACCAGCAAAAATGTAGTACTTATACACGTTAAAGTCGCACAATAAAGCAATAAAAGGGCAATTGGCGACGGACCTCGTAATTTTAAACCTAGGTCAAGTGAAGAGGATGACACCTGAGCCGGTACCCTTTTCTTTTAAATTAAATACCACGCTAACGTGAGGACTTTGAACCTCAACAGATTTAAGTCTACATAGTACTCTATCAAATTTCAAAGGTACCGAATTTTTTCCGCATTTTCTTGTGGCTTACATCATTGGAAAGCTTGCCACCAAATTTCAGATCTGAAAAAAAATTAGTTTTAAAAATATTGAAAGTTTTCTGAGCTTAGGTTTTGGTATCGGTTAACTTTGAAAGCATTTTTCCACTCTTAAATTGAATTAATTGAAAATATTTTTGAGCACTATCAACTATTTTAGTATAAAATGGGTTAAATCTGTGACGGTGGATTCTATATAAAACACTAACTGCCTCTGGACTGAAGTGATCGTTTTGGCCTAGGGGTAAGGCGTGTGCTTTCGGAGTAGAAGGTATCGAGAACGAACCCTTCTTCATTGGTAACCCTGGGAACTTCGAACAACCGCAACCTTCACGCAGCAATCGTGGGGCTATCTATTTACCACACATGACGCAACCTTCAAGCCTTCTCGCACGAGTGACGCAACCAGAAAAAGCCGTCGCAACTAGTGACGTAGCCAGCAAAGCCGTCACAACTTATGATGCAACCAGCATGGTCGTCACAACTAGTGACGCAACAGCTCACACGCTCACCATAACAACATGCCCTTACCGACTCACTGGTAGGGGAGTGTGTGGTGGTGGATTCTATATAAGCCACTAGCTGCCTATGAACTGAAATGATCATTTTGGTCTGGAGGTTAGTCATGTGCTTACGGAAGGTACCGAGAACGAATCTGCTTCACATCATTTATCAGTACAAAAAAAAGGACACAAAATTAACAATGGTATAGATTCGTAATTTATACATATTATCACACTGAATGCTTGACACTACCTCTAGTTACTACTATTTCAAGTAAATATATTTTAAATTGCTTAACTAGGTCAATGCTGGGTGAGTGAGTGAATATTAACGTCGCACTGTTTAGCAACACGAGGGCTTTTGGCGACGGTCCTCGTAATTTTGAACCATGGTCAAATGACGCGGACGACACCTGAGCTGGCACCCCCTCTCCTAACTACCACACCAGACCAACGGGAGGACGTTTGAGCTCTCGACAGATTTAACGTGCATCGCTCCCCTACACGGCGGGTCTTTAGTGGTACTGGGATCAAACTCATGACACGCTAGCCATGATCCGATGCCTAGACCACTTGGATACCGCGGCCACAGGTCAATGCTGGGAAAAAGAACCCTAGAAATTTATTAACCTTCTCTATATAAAAAGATATTTAGAAGGAAAAAAAAAGTTAAGATACTTCAGCCATTTTTTCTTATACTTTTACGGATTTTTCATTCGACGAAATTTCATAAAAGTAATTAATTTCTCAAATTTGAAATAACACGAAAGCTTGTAATTTCCGAAAGGTGAAAAAAGTCTAATATAGTTCATGATTCTGTATATCTTTACTGCTAGAGAAATCCTTTATAAAAACGTTCGATTAGCAAAAAATAAAAGAAATCAATCTGAATCCATCTATAACCCCATAAAAAAAAACGTGATTTTTTTTTTAAATGATTGAAAAAATATTTCGTAAAAAGAAGTTCAGAACTATAGTTTTTGAAATAATTTTGAAGAAATATAATAATTGTTAAATAATGAAAGAAAAATGTCCTACTGCTAGCTAAAATAAAATAGCGCTTTTGAAACTACTACAAAACGTGACTCCGGAATCACAAAATGTTACTCAAAATTTTTCATGTTTTATCCGATGGAAATTTTTCCCGTCCCTCACGATGTCAGCGTCTCCTGGTGTTTCGGGTA
>BMAO01000890.1:0-33845 GCA_019973975.1 Trichonephila clavata
GCTCCTGATCAATAGGAGTGAGAGAAACGAGCGTTGCTTCTACGCCGGTGAGGAGGGGTGGGGTGGGAACATGGTAGGGGGGACAGATCTTTTTACAAGGATGGCAGTTCCACCCCAACCAAGAGTTGAGTGGGTTCTGTTATTCCTATAGGAGATATAGTTGGGGATGTTGAAAGAATGATCTGGTCTCAAATGTGTTTCTTGTAATAAAAATAAATCTGGGGAATACTTATCGACGAAATCACGTATCTCAACAATACGTGATCTCACTCCGTTTGCGTTCCAGTGATATATAGCTAAGCCAAAAAAAAAAAAAAAGAACTGGACATCATTAATGGTTATAAAAGATAGAGAGGAGCAGACTCCTTTAACCAGATAGTTTAGCTTGTCCGAGGGATTGTTACTATTAAAAGACTTTTCAATTTAAATGTAGCCTGCAGTTGAGGGGACTTGATGGCAGAGACTTTCCTGATTGGTGAACAGGTCGTGGCAAGGAGGCGTGGTCAGTGGAATTGCTTCAGAGGCAACCGAAATTGGAGAGAAATGTCTTTCAGTAGCTTTGAGTATCCTCTTTGCCATTGGCTGATATTATACTTAGAGTATGCATACGTTTGGCTGCCCTGATACATTGGAATATGGCAATGAAGTGGTGTAAAGAAGTTAGCAAACTTGTGTGGGATTGCAGATGAAAAAATGACAACTAAAGAGAAATATAAACTTTAGCAAAAAGCATTCACCACAAGTGAGTGAATAAGTTAATTGTTAGGGTGGAGGATTATACGAATCCAGGAGAATTCTCCTGGGTCTTTTAATATTTGGCTCAGAATAATAGTTGTTTTCCTTTAGAACATTAACGTTATCGATATTATGCAGATTTTCAAAAAAATTAATGGCTATTTTTTGATAATTTTTAAAAGGTAATATTTTATCAGCTTTATATATATCTCTGTTTCTGGTAAATCTTGTTACTTTAGTAATATTACGAATTAAAGAGTTTTCAGCATTTCCAAGAATTTTAATGATAGCATTAGATGCATATCCCCACACAGGACAAGCATAAATCATAATTGGACGAAGAACGGCATTGTAAAGAAGTATCTTATTATAGAGATGCATTTCAGAATTCAAGCCAATAAAGGGGTAGAGTGCTCTTAGAGTATTCCGGAATTTATCACACGTTTGTATAATGTTTTGTTTCCAAGTGTGTTTTGTGCAGGAGCTACAAAGGCTATTACCTCTACATACATTTGGAAGTCGTAAAATAGAAAGTAGTTTTTTTTAGAAGATGAGAGGGAAAAGAAACAGGGGTTATGGCATTCTGCCGGGTTACAAAGCTAAGCAACTTCCTCTCCAATATCGGCGCTTCCTTTGAATACAATGCCAAAAATTTCATTTTCTCCGTGGACATAGACCATGTAGCTCCGTACAATCCGGCTCCTTGTCAAAAGCCAGTGGAGTAGCGTGCAACCCCCGCACTGCAGGGAAGCCAAAGCTTCTAGGGGCCTGAAGCCTGACTGACGCCATTAACGTAGATTTTCTTAAAATTCGCTTTACATTTCTTAAAATCCAATTTTTAAGCAATGTTTATTGGCGATCTAACTTCATTCAAAATCAAAACTTTCATGCACTCATTAAATATAATCTAATCAAACCACATTTTTTTAGTTGCTGTAATCCCCACAACCAGAGAAATTTTTCCTTAGTGGGTTTTCTTTTTAAACCTAAATTACTAACAGATAAAACAAAAGTTAAACGAAGAATTGGATAAAATGCTAAGAAGATATAAAAAATTCTCACCACTGTTAACATTACAGTATACTTTACATTAGCGGTAATTAGAGAAAAAAAACATGATTTACTTTTTACGAAGCAGTAGGGTAACTTATAGCCGTCTTTATTCCCACCTACCTGTGTTTCATTTCCATTTAGCGAAGTCGTATATAACGTAAATTTGTTAAACGTTTTCATGTAAAATAGTATTACGATACTTGGAAAAGCATAGAGAGCATTTTAAATGATTTTTTGTTCTAGATTTATGAATATTCAACTAAATAAAGCATAATGAAATGTATCGGTTTTTTATTTCTTTTTTCAATAAATCATTTTCGCATCATACAAAGAACTATCCTTATAAAAGTTGCAGTATTTATGCTAGAATATAATCAAACTTTAGGTCAACCTCATACCGGTATTCAGAAACGAAGAGTAAGGTAGATGATAACTTTTTTCTTTTTAAAAATTTGAAATCGGAAAATTATTTTACAGTGTTCGTGTCTTTCTTAGTGTATCGTTTTTATTTCAGTTTACATCTAATTTATAAATCCTAATACCCTATTTCGAAACGATTTTCTTTCTGAAGCGTTAAAAAATGTTGGTTTATTACTGATTCTTTAGACCTTGAAATTTGATAGATTTATTGGCGATTCCAAGAAATAGATCATTAATGGTTTTCATGCACCTCAGTAAAAGTGATTAATATTCCCTAAACAATGATATCATTTCGATAAATAAAAATTTATTCCCTTTACCTAGACACGTGACTGTATTTTTTACAATGTGTTTTTTCCGGTTCTTCCCAATATATAATAACTTGCTATCTGAATAGTCCCTCTCTTGTATTTTTAGCTTTGTATGAGAAGCATACTCGAATAAACAATGTGATCACGAACAAGGCTCTTTATAGTTTTTCTGCCACGACTACTTAATCACTTTTATTAAAAACTAGCTCTTACCCGCGGCTCCGCTCGCGTTGATGTCTTTAAATAACTGTCAAAGTCGTAATCATTATCATTAAAAAGTAAGTAATATAATATGGTAATTTTTCTATTGCTTGACTGGAACCAATAAAATTTAAAAATTCCAAAATTGATCTTAGTTTAAAAAAACTGAAAATGTGTAATTTATTATAATAATTAACAACAAAAATTCAATAACTTAAGCTATTAATATTTTTAAAAATCGAAAGTATCTACGTTTAATATATAATTTCTCTTTAAAAGAGCTCAAAACAGAACTGTATAACCATAATATATGTCCTTCCGTCAGTTGCAAATATGTGAAGATTTGGGCATTGGACACACCGATCAGGCTACATATAGTTGGCCATGGTGAAAACATTGCTTTTCCAAATGCACCCCTGCTACCTGAAATGTTAGCTTTGTTAATAGCAACATTAAAACTGGGGATATTGAAATCGTTTGAGTTGAAACGGTAGGTCAGTGGAGATACTTGGAATTCGAGGTATGATAACACTATCCCTTTTCATGACATATGTTAAAATATTGGCATCAAGTATATTCTGCATCAGTTTTGTGATCCAAAGCCTCGTTCCTTTACATAGTCGAGAAACATCGAGATTTTGCATAACTGGTACATTTAGTTTTAATTGAAGTTTATGTGAGGGTACACCCGAAAGTTCAAGTGAACTCCGTGGGATAGGAAGTACTTTGTTCTTTATCCATGATTGTATTCATTGATAAATATTTCTTCATTTCCCCCTCCCCCACACGTCGTTTAAATTTTCAATGTTGATTTTATAGACAATGTCATTGTTAGGCGCCAATATTGATCTTGCGCGCAACCACTGACCCCAATTTAAATTTTGTTGCAAGCCCGGGTAAATTTGAGCAATAAGATAAACATAATTTTCTTCTACATTACAAAATTCTCTTAAAATAAAATATAACCTCCTGCATTTGCGTCCAAACATCCATAACCGATTTTCAATTGCGTCTCTGCATAATGTTCCAAATCTACGTCATTATGAAGATACACTCTCATATTCGTTTTCAGACTTAATTTTTCAAATTTTGCTCATAAGCTTGATGATTTAATAGAGACTGATTTCATCTGCGACAGGATTACAGGGGGGAGTTTTTGAAAATTCACCAACCAATATATAATAAAGTACCATTCTCCTATAATTTCTGTACTATCTCGTAAATCCTGAAGAGTCCGATTTAACGCTTCTATAACTTACTTGTGAGATATTGTACTTTCATCCCACACTAAAAGCTTGCATTATGGAAGCATCCTGCTTGAGAGCTATTTTTCTGAAATTTCAGATGAGTGAATCTTCAAATGCAAGATTAAGCGATAATTATAAAACGGAACGTGCAGTACGACCGTTGGTCAGAAAAGTCGTGGCTATACCCGAAGAAGCCATAGCAACTGCTATCTTCTGGGTTTTTCTGATGGTCATTAATAATAAGTTAAGCAAAAACGCTTTTCCGGTTCATCTAGGGGCGTCGAGAAAAAAAGAGTGCACCACTGCCGGATTCTATTTTGCGTAACACTTGTTGGAAAACGTGACTTTGTTTTGGAGTTAATTGAGGGATAAATTCTGTTACTTGATGTTGCAATGCTATAAAATCGTAGTTTAATTCTCAAGCAATTTCATTATCGAAGCCATTTCCGTCGACACGTCTAGGAATAATCATTCCAAAATCATGTAGCTTCTTCCAACTATTTTGAAAACCTTTATTGCGTTTCGTTGTAGATGTGTTGATTGAAAGGCATATTTGCTTGTATTTGCTGCAAAATATCTTCCGCCATGTAGTCTTTGTACTTTTTCCAAAAGGTTTGAGGATTAGAAAGACCGAAGATGAAATAAGTATTGCGTAAAGCTCCCTAATTTTATTCAGCGAGTGACATTGTATGGCTTCCTCCATAGTATTATCTAGTATATCTTCAAAGTAATTCGTCCACATAAAATATCTAGGTTCAGTATAAGTGAAAAATTTTGTGCAAAATATGAATATTGTATAATTAGACTTTTAAAAAAAATTCAAAGTGATAAACATTCGAAAAATCAAAACTTTTTATGAAACTGTCAATTAATATAACCATAAAATTTTCAATATCACGCGCACAATTCGCTAAAACTTTATTTCGTTTCCCTCTTTAAAATGTGGTAGAAAATCTGCATTAAAATATCTGGGATTGTCGGAATAGAGAACTTCTTAGCCAACTTGGCGATATTTTTCAAAGTTTGAGCTTGACATTTAACAAACGTAACGTAATAAACGTTATACGTTTAATAAAAAACCATTTAAAAATTGCTTTTTGTAAAGATGGTAAATTACACTGTGTTTCAATTCACTGTGTTATAAATGTGAGAAATTTCCATTATTGACCAAATGCATAATTTTGCGCCAACTTGGTGGGGAGTAAGCAAAGTCCCACGGTTTTACCCGCATAGTTTCTGTTCCCGTAGGAATATGGAGATACAATGTACCTTATGTTACTCGCTGATAATGTAGCTTTCCATTAGTGAAAGAATTTTTAAAATCGCACCAGCCGTTTCCGAGATTAGCCGGAACAAACAGACAGACAGACAGACAGACAACAAATTTTAAAAATTGATTTTTTGATATAAGTACCGTATATACCTTTAAATGCATTTAGTAAAAAGCTGCTAATTTGAAATTACAAACAGACACTTCAATTTTATTTATTTATATAGATAGATGTAGACTTTTCGTTTGTAAATATATTGCAGCAAAGTCGGCAAGATTTCCTATCTATACAAATAAATAAAATTGAAGTGTCTGTTTGTAATTTCAAATTAGCAGCTTTTTACTTAATGCACTAAAAGTATATACGGTACTCATAAAAAAAAAAGCAATTTTTAAAATTTTTGTCTGTCTGTCTGTTTGTTCCGGCTAATCTCGGAAACGGCTGGTGCGACTTTAAAAATTCTTTCACTAATGGAAAGCTACATTAACGGGGAGTAACATAGGCTATATTTTATTCCCGTATTCTTACGGGAACGGAAACTATACGGGTGAACGTGAAACTGAATGCCAAGATGAACGCCAAGCTGAGCTAATGCAGTCGTTGTTTTGGTTACTGGCGACCGATGTTCTTCATGAGACATAATAGTGTTACACGCACATGATAATACGCTGACACGTGCCATAATTTTTTTTTTATGATAGTTATCTCACTGTTCAGTTAAGTAGAGCATCGGCTGTTTCGGATGCACTTTTAAAAATAATAAATCAAGGCTTCATAAGCAAAAAGCAATGCAAGAAACAAAAAATCCATAAGTTTTATGGTTAGTTTTAATCCTTTTTTTTTTTATTTACATTTTTAGTCACATTTAAACAATAGTTATTACAATCCCAATCTATATCTATACAAATAAATAAAATTGAAGTGTCTGTTTGTAATTTCAAATTAGCAGCAATTGTTTGTGGGGGCGGGGGTTTAAGGGGCGTTATAAATTCCGATTTTTAAGTTATTAGACGTACAGTCTTGAAACTTAGTAAGTAGATTCCTCTCATAGGGTAGAGATACGCTACAAAATGGGTTTCGTGAAAATTGCCCTCAAGTGGCGTTGCGGGACTTAAGGGGCGTTATAGATAATTATTTTCATTTTTAAACTATTAGACGCACAGTCTTTATATTTGATAAGTAGATTTCTTTTATAGAGTAGAGATCAGCTATAAGAAGGTTTTGTGAAAACAGACCTCTAAATGGCGTTGCGGGGAATCAAGTGGCGTAAGAGATAAATATTTTCGTTTTTAAACTACTTCACCTCCCTGCTTGAAAATTGGTAGGAATGTTTCTTTCATGGAGTAAATATCCGCTACAAAACAGGTTTGGGAAAAATTGACCCCCAAGGGGTGTTAAGGGCAGATATAAATAATTATTTCTATTTTTAAACTATTAGACGCACAGTTTGAAATTTAGTAAGCAGATTCCTCTCATAGGATAGAGATACACTACAATATGTGTTTTGTGAAAATCGACCCTTAAGCCACGTTGCGGGGGTTCAAGGGGCGTTATTGATAAAAAAAATTTTGCATTTTTTATTTATTGGACGCACAGTCTTCAAATTTTTCTAAGCAGATTCCTTTCATAGGGTGCAATTCCCCTACAAAATTGGTTTTGTGAAAACAGACCCAGAAGTGGCGTTGCGGGGGCTCAAGTGGCGTTATAGATAATTATCCCCATTTTTAAACTATTAGACGTACAGTCTTGAAATTTGATAAGCAGATTCCTTTCGTAAAGTAGAGAACCGGTACAAAATGGGATTCGCGAATATGAACTTCGAAGTTTAATTTCGGGAGATTAAGAGGCGTAATTGATAAATATTTCCATTTTAAACTATTTGATCATCCTGCTTGAAAATTGGTAGGCATGTTCCTTTCATGGAATAGAGTTCCTCTAACAAAGAGTAAAACGAAAATTGACCTCCAAGGAGGGTTGCGAGGGGTCAAGAGGAGTTACAGAAAAAAATTCCTGTTTTTAATTGTTAGACCCATATACTTGAAATTTTTTAAGCATGTTTCTTTTCTTGAATAGGGATGCACTAAGAATGTATTTTAAGCAAATCAAGTTCTGGGGGGGTGCAGGGGGTTACTTGGACGTATTGACAAAAAAAATTACTTTTTTCGAGCTACAAGGACTATAATAATGAAATTTGGTTTGCATTTTTCTTTTGTTGAGTTGAAATCCGCTAAGAGCGGTTATTTTTGGAAAACGGCTCTCAACGGGATTACGGGGATAATGATAGTAAAACTTTTGTTTTTTTTTCTGTTAGATTTAGACTTGAAATTTGGCTTGCATGTTCAATTTACGGAGTAGAGATCCACCGAAAATTGGTTTTGTGGGAATCCACTTGGTTTTTGGGTTACGAAAGAGCAAACATCATTCTATGCTTCAATTTTAGAGATTTTTAGAAAACACAAATTAGATGAGTTCTGTCCCTTTTTTTTATCAACAGGCGACAGTTACAGGTGTAAGTATATTTTTCAATACAATCGAATTCTTAATGCAGGACTTAGATATCAATAATTTATACATATATATAAGCAGTAAAAATTTATAAAACATCATGAAATTCCCAGCGAAGTGGGCGGGTAACAGCTAGTCGTCAATACAATAGGTCAGTGTAAAGTTTTTTGGAGAGTTGCTCTAGTACAGGGGTGACCAGACCGCAGCACGCGTGCCACAATGTGGCACGGTGGAGTTGTAACAGTGGCACACGAAGACTTAATAAAAAATTTGGGGCGGAAATAAAATAAGTTTTTTTTTTTTTACAATTTTATTGAAATGCGATTGTCTCAGTTGAAAAAAAAATCTCAAAATTTATTTTAAATAAATTTAATTGAGATTCAGTAGAAATTTATCGTGTGGAGAATGCGCCTGCATTGTTGTGCGAGTTGGTTTTTTGAAGATTTTTTCGACTCGCGAGATTTTAGAATTTTAGGGAGTGTAAAAACTTTTTAAAATATCTGGAAGAAAACGCTGTACTGCCCAGTGAGTACTTGCTATTTTAGAATGAAGACATGTGATTTAGCTTTTCTCATTGATATTAAGGGACATTAAACTAACTTAAATTTAAGATTACAGAGAAAAGATTGTATTTTTTCTTCCCTAGCTGGTCAAATGCCTTTTTTATGGACAAACTTTTTTTTCTTCTTCTTGATTTTGGAGGATGTTTCACACTAATTCAGAAACCATCTACGATAGTTAATAGCGCTCCAAGCTGCGATAGATTCAAAAATTTACTATTTATTTCTGCACGATTCTTTCAGTGCTAGGTTTGATGATTTTCAAGATTAAAAAAAATGCAGATCGTTTCACAAATCCTTTTTAAATTTCTCTCTTTTTTTTAAAAGTGTTAATTGTTGCCTACCTGAAATCAAAATCGAAGTTATTGTATATGACACCATACTACACTGAAAAGCAAATGTAAGGAATTCTATTGAATTTTGTACTAAAAAGCAATTTTTCAAATTAACACGATTCGGCTCTGTCGGATATTGTTGTAGATTTGAATCAACACACGTTTGTGAACAATTTTTTTCTTTTATGAACATATCAAAATTAACTGTACTGATAAACAATAAAATTTTAATTTGTGCTTTGGTCTCATTTAATATATTGCTTTTAAATTTCCCCTACTTAGACTTGTGCCTTTTAAATGTGCTATTTGCGTAAAAGTTACATAATATATCCCACCTTTTCATTAGTTTTAAAGGTTGGAAGTGGCATGTTTAATTATTTTTTATCTAACAGTGGCACTCTTCCAGAAAACGTTGGCCACCCCTGCTCTAGTAGAAAGAGCAGACCATCGGCCGTACTACACCACCATGGAAGGTTTCGGGAAAATATTGGAGAACTCTTCTTCAAAGCAGTTTCCATCCCCATTGGTACACGACCATACAGAAGAAATCAAATCCATGAAAATATGCTTTAAAATCTAAATGTTTCATGAAAGTTTGCCTATGCACGAAATTTGCACCATTTTTTTAAAATTCTTTTTCTTAAGTAGTGGGGGTTGCTGATGAGTGCGAGTCATCTAGCGACTGGTGACAGCTCAAGAGAAAATTTTCAATGTAATTTTTAAAAAAAATTTTGGTACCACATACTTGAAATGTATTTATATTTTCACTATGGGTTATTTTGGTTTTAAAAATTGCATTGTTCATATTGATTATTTTTGAAACTTGATTTTGATGTTTACTGTGAAATTTTTGATGTTTATTATTGTTAACTAAATATGGAAATTGAAATTGATACTAAATTTTTGGTATATTTAATGGTGTTAAGAGTCTTAAGATTAATAACTAAGTCTTGTAAATATTTAAATTATTCGAATGTTATATATAAAAATGAGCACCCTTATTGATCTTAAGATGTTTAAGAAAGATTTTGTAATTGATATGTGCCTGATGAATACTTTGCAAACAAACCTAAGTTTTAAAATGTTATCTCTAATAACAAATTATTTTATTTCTGGATTATACTAAAAATTTTGATTGGGTAGTCAAACTTGAAACTCCACCAATTATTGTGAATGAAGATCTCAGGTTACCTTTGAAGTTTTGGACTAAATTTACTCAAATTTAATGTTATATTTTGTATTCAAGAGGAGGTTTTTTAAACGAAAACTAAAGTAGAGTTCCAAAGTTTTGATATTCTTTTTTTGTTAATACTATTTGACATATTTTTAATAGTATTATAATTTATGTATAAATTGTGATAAAAACTATATATTGAAATAAGAAATATAAAATTTTTAATGTTCGATTTTTCAATATTTATAAATAGTAACTGCAAATATTATTTATTTATTTGTTTTGTTGATATTTCAATTTTATATTTTGGTATCTTTTATTTTGTAATTAAAAATTTTTAAGTTAAATTTAAAATTTTAATTTCTGTATGATTCTGAGATCTGGTTTAAAATGGCAAATGATGACCAAACCAATTAGGCTGTAAATAGTGAAACTAATCAAATTCATAGTGAGCCCCATCTAACAGCTTTTGATGCCGAAAATGGAATGAGAATGAAATCCTGGTTAGAATATTTTAACAATACATGTAAAATTAGCAATAAAGATAATGATTTTAAAATTCTTCATATCTCAAAATACCTTAAAGGTTCTGCTTTAACCCCTTATATTAATTTTTGCCTTAAAATTTCTAATTTTCATGATTTCTGTAATATCCTTGTTGAAAATTTCTTAAAACCTAATGTAGTAAATTCATCAGATTTCTCATTTAAAAAATAATTTAGAGCAATATTTCCATCAAAAGCTAAATTGTGGTAGACAATTAGGTCTATCTCTCCAACTCATTTTGGAAGGACTCCCTGATGGATTTTCGACCAATATTAAAGAATTAATGACCATTAACCCTCCCACCTCACTTACAGAATGGCTCATGGTAGCTACTCCCCTAATGGAAACACAAGCAAATAAACCTAAACAAAATGTTTACAGACAAAATATACCTATTAGACGAAGACAAAATACTTACATACCTCAAAACAACTCTTTTAGACCCAATTTTCAAAATTTTAATAGAACACTTCCCCAACATCTCTTAAATCATCATACTCACAACTTTGTCAATCGAGGATTTATGTCCAACCACCACACCCATTTTTGACATGGAATGCCACCAACACCATGTAATATTTATACTCGACAAGGCATTCTCAATGTTTACCATTGGAAGCAACAATGTCCTTTTAATCAAACCGAATTAAGACAAACCACATTTAATTGTGACTCATCTTTGGCTACTCACACTGCTTGTCAGTGCACGGGGAACCCTGTAAGTACTCAACAAATCCCAAACCAGAGACAACATCATCTTTCTACTGTGACCTCTAGCCCAGCATATTGACAAATACAAGTGTCCGGATACATATCATCTGTAGTGTTTCCTCCCCTCACCAGGAGGCGCGCAGTGGCCAGAATAGAGAAATTGCCCGCGTGGGTAGTTACAATTTGCGTTTAATATTTCTTTTTATGTGTTTACTGTAAATAAAAGTGCTGTCCTCAAAGAAGACGTCTGTTGGATGAAACCTCAACAACATACACTGCACAACACGGCATCACACTGTCGCATTAACGACAGGATTGAAACCTGAGTGAAGCAAGACATCAAAAGGAACTACGAGGTAGGCAATCCTTTTGTTTTGTTTGAGCGAGTTCAGCAACTATTATTTACAAAAGTTTGGGGGTTAATTCATTTAGTATAATTCCTTTCAATCATGTTTCGTGGAGCGAGAAAGGAAGAATTAATATTAATTGCTGATGAATTAGGCGAGATAATAAATCCAGAAATGAAAGTATTGGATTTAAAAAATTTAATTTTAAATAGCGACAAATACAAAACCGATAAAGTGTTTATCGATGACTATTTGGATTCGATTATCGCGGATAGAAAGTCGAAAGAAGAACAAGAGCGTTTAACGGAACAATCGAAACTTGAGTTTGAAAAAATAAAACTCGAACAAATTAAATTAGAAATAGAACTCGGTAAAATAAATTTAGAAAGGGCTAAATTGGAGAGTCAAAGGGATAGCAATGATTTGCAGCGTATAAATCCCGAAACAAATCAAACTTCAATAGAAAATTTCATTCAAAGTGTACGCACCATTAACTCTTCCGATTCCTAAAAAACAAGAGGGATGGAATTTATTTTTCTCTTCTTTAGAGCGTTCTTTTAAAACCAAAAATGTGCCGGATGAATTTAAGGGAGAGATTCTTTTAAATTTGCTAGGTGAAAAGGCCGAAAATATTTTGGTTTATGTAAAAGACGAAGAAATAAGCGATTATGACAAATTAAAAAGTTTAGTTCTAAGAGAATTTGAGCCAACGCCTTTAATTTGCTTGCAAAATTTTCAAAAAGCGAAACGAATGCAAAATGAAATGCATGTTTAGTTTGCATCTCGTTTATTAACCAATTGGGATCAATACTGTCGTTTGAGAAATGTCAATGATTTTAATTCTTTAAAGGAGTTAATTGTTAGCGATAAACTATATCAAACGCTAGATGATGAAGCTGCCGTTCATATAAATATCAAACAGGAGCAAAGTTGGTTTAAACCAATTCAAATGGGAAAAGAGTGTGACATGTTTTATGCTTGTAAAGGAAGAACTTTTTCCGAGTTTTCACATAAAGCATGTCATAATCAAAGTGGCTTGCGAAATTATTTTAAATATATCCCACCTCACTCGAGACGAGACGAAACAAATCTTAATTCGAAATAAAATAAAATTTATAACTCGAAACAAAGTAAAGTATTAGTTTTACCGCGTTGCAGAATAGACAAAGTGATGAAACTAGCACATGAGTCAGTTTTCGGAGGTCATATGGGGGTAAAGAAAACAAAAGAGAGGATAAAATATAATTTCTTTTGGCCAAATATGTCTAGGGAAATTGTTGAATTTGTCCAGACATGCAAAGGGTGCCAGCTTCGGAAGTCTGAGAAAGTTGGAGATAGAGCTCCCATTACACCAATTGTCCGTCCGGAGCTTCCCTTTGAGATAGTAAACATTGATGTGATCGGACCTATTCAACCACCATCGGGCAGAGGGCACAAATATGTTCTTTGTATGATGGATCAACACACACGTTGGCCTGAGGCAGTACCTCTTAGATCACTTACAGCCAAGACCGCATGTGACTCTCTATTGCAAATATTCTAGAGGACTGGAATTCCGAGTATAATTGCCAGTGATCAAGGCACAAATTTCAAGTCGGCTCTAACCCAAGAATTTACGAAAAGGATTGGATCTAGTCCTAGGTTTTCCTGTCCTGGCTATCCGGCCAGCAACGGACTAGTTGAAAGATGGAATAGGGTGTTGAAGGATATGCTTCATCACATTATTCGTGAAGATCCAAGAAACTGGGATCGACAATTATCTTTTCTGTCGTTTGCATACCGTGAAGTTCCAAATACTACCACTGGTGTATCACCATTTAGGTTACTTTATGGCAGAGAAGCTCGAGGGCCGTTGGCTATTCTCAAATCCTCCTGGGCAGGCGAAATACATCTTCCAACGAACATTTCCCAGTCAGCTGCTGATTACCTTCAGGAAATGAAGATCAAGATGGAAAAGGTTGCTGAGAGTGCATCCTTAACTGCTGCTCAGAAACAAAAAAGTTATGGAGATTACTTCAACAAGAGGTCATCCGTAAAGAATTTTAGCATCGGAGAAGAAGTTGTTTTGCTGGTATCAGATTCTAGTAATAAGATCTATGCTAGATGGACTGGACCTGGAGAGATAATTCAACACCATCCACCCCATTCATATAAAGTTAAATTGCCCGACGGAACTGTAAGACATGTTCATGTGAATAAGATCAGGAAATATCATCCTCGTGCACTTGCAGTTGGAGTTATTTTTGAAGATGACCACGAATTCGGAGAAATCCATCCCACTCCTAATTTATCGAGATCCACATCCGAAAGAGTTCTACATGAAACCGATCTGAATCATTTGAAGGAGACTGAGAGAGAACAAGTGCTAGCAATTCTTCTAAAACACCGTACACTATTCACAAGTGATGTGAAAATAGCCAAGGTAGGAGCTCATCCAATTCACTTAAAGCCTAACATCGAGTGGAAGAAGCCATTCTTATATCGCATCCCAGAGTCCTTGAAGATTAAAGTTAATGAGCAGATAGAGGAGCTCTTACGACTTGATTTAATTGAAGAATCTGATGCAGAAATAGCCTATCCAAGTGTTTGCGTTAACAAGAAAGATGGTACCCTGCGACTCTGCATTGACTTCAGAGCTCTTAACTCTGAGAGTTTGTCTGATTATTTTCCGATGGAAGTTGCTGTGGAGCTCATACATTCTATTGGAAGAGCCAATATCATCACAACATTAGATCTCTTGAAAGGGTACTGGGCTATACCCATGGCGGAAGACAGCAAAAATCTTTCATCTTTCAAGACTCATCGTCAACAATACCGCTTCAAGGGATGAGTTTTGGTTTGAAAAATGCCTCTGCTACATTTTAGCGTGAAATGAACAAAGCATTATCGTGTTATAGAGAACTTTCACGTGCCTACATCGATGACATCGCAATCTTCTCCAAAAATTGGGAAGAACATCTTTAATTGGATACTATTTTAACGAAACTTTCACAGTTAAATTTCACTGTGAACCTTAAAAAGTGTGCCTTTGGAAAAACTCAAATTAAATATTTGGGACATTTCATCGGTTCCGGTAAGCACGAATCAGATCCTGAAAAGACTGCAGGTATCAACAATTTACCAGTGCCTAAAACGAAGGAGTTTCGTAGTGTGCTTGGACTGTGCAATTACTATCGTGAGTATATACCCAGATATTCTGAACTTGTGTATCCATTGACCGAACTCACCAAAAAGAGAGTACCTGATTCCATCCCATGGACTGAGAAACATGACTTCTCATTTCATCTTCTGAAAAAGGCTTTAGCGGAAGCACCTTCTCTATACTCTCCAGTGCCGGATAAACCGTATACCATTCATTCAGCTGCATCACAAATTGGCATAGCTGCTTGCCTGTCACAAAAATGTGGTGATAAGTGTTACCCAATTGCTTATGCAAGTCAAAAATTAAGCAAGACCCGACAGTCATGGTCAACTATTGAACGAGAAGCATTTGCTATTGTGTGGAGCTTAAAAAAGTTTGAAGTATGGGTATTTGGGACAGAAATTGAATTTTATACTGATCATAACCCTTTACCTTACTTGACAAAGAGTGCACCACAATCTGCGAGGCTACAAAGATGGGCTTTTGCTCTACAAAAGTTCAATGTGACAATCAAACATTGTCCTGGTGTGAAAATGCCTCATACTGATGCACTCTCACGATTAGTGTAACAAGTGTGCCTTTCAATTTTAAAAGGAACATTTTTAGATTTAGTGAACAATATTTTCTTTATCTCATTTTATATATTTCGTTATATTATTTGTGTATCTATTTACAATTTAAAAAAATGCTAATGTTTTTTTAGAATTTGATTTCAAATACTTTTTAACTAACTGTTGTTTATTTTGTGTATTTCTTAACTTTCAATTTTCTTGATTATTATGGTATAATTATGGATATCAAAATGCTTTCCTTAATTTAGTTATGTATACTTACCTTTTTGTATTTTTTCTTTATGTGTGAGATAATGCTAGTTACTTGTATCTTAGTGTATGATATTAATGTATATTATTTCATGCTCATTTTATTATCAGATTGAGTATCATGTGTGACACTTCAATCTTGTGTGGGGGTGTAATGTTTCCTCCCCTCACCAGGAGGCGCGCTGTGTCCCCCTACCGTAGGGATGCGTTATTTGTTTTTGAAATAGATAGCTTCTCGGCACCGGCGAGTTAGGGCAGTGGCCAGAATAGAGAAATTGCCCGCGTGGGTAGTTACAATTTGCGTTTAATATTTCTTTTTGTGTGTTTACTGTAAATAAAAGTGCTGTCCTCAAAGAAGACGTCTGTTGGATGAAACCTCAACAACATACACTGCACAACACGACATCATATCATCATTACCAAGCCTAGCTAACTGGGACAATCTACCTTTTAAATGTAAAAATAATGTAAATATTGTTACTAACACTGACTGCATCCACTTTATTTTTAGTTTCTGCAGATATTGTAAATAAACTTAAACTAACAAAACGAAGAACTAGACCTATACATACTAACCAAGCCCATGGCAATTTTCAGTTAAACAAACTATAAAAATTTTTTTCTAAGAATTGGACAAATTGAAGGAAATGAAAATCTGTATGTTATTAATAGTAATCTACCTTATATTATCCTAGGGCTACCAGAGTGTAGCGAATACAAATTTATGTTTGATTGTGAATATAAGAAATTGTTACAAAATGGACAAATTATTGTAAATAATTCTAACAAAATCAACAAACAAATGTGTTTACACATTCATGAAAATGTAAACAAACCTATAAACCTAACCAGGAAGAGTTAATAAATATCTCAGAGGAAATTTTCTCAACTCTGATTGTTGAAGAACTATCTCCTAACGGTGCAACTTCTTCTGAATACTCCCATGTTTTTTTTTCTAAAAATAAATATGATGTAGGTAAAATAAGAATGGAACACCCTAGAATTAATTTGACATCAGACCTCCAATTTCTCAGAGAGCATACAGAACCTAAGCTACTTCAGAAACTGAGGTTAATAAACCAATACAAAATTTATTAGCTGCAGGTTTAATTAAAGAATCAAATAATTATTATTCTTCCCCTGTTGCTTTGGCTTATAAAAGAGATGAAAAACAAGACTATGCATGGACTATCGAACACTGAATGCAGTTTGTAAAACAGATGCAGAACCCTTACATCGAATACAGATTCCCTGCTCGATAAATTAAATAATGCTAAAATTTTTTCTACTCTTGACCTTGCAAGTGGGTATTGGCACATTCCTCTCAACGATAAAGATAAAGAAAAATTAGCTTTTATCACACAACTGAAGGTTTATACGAATTTCAAGTTCTCTCTTTTGGTTTTGGAAATGCCCCTGCAATTTTTAATCGCACTTTCGTAAAAATCTATCTAAACATAAATGTTCAAATTTTGCTTGTCACTGTTTTGATGATACAGTTATTTTTTAAAATTCTTTAGAGGAGCACTATGCTCATTTAAGAAAAGTATTCAAAATTTGTGAGGAGGAAAACATTAAACTAAAATTTTCAAGAAGTGTTTTTGCAAAAAAGTAAAATAAACTTTTTAGGCTGTGAAATTAAAGAAGGTTGCATTGCACCAGATAATCTCTCAAAATATTGAATCTATTAAAAAATTACAATTTCCTAAAAATGTTAAGCCACTTCTAAGTTTTCTTGGTTCTGTAAATGTTTATAACAAGTTTGATGATTCATATGCTAAAATTAGAGAACCTTTAAATCAACTCTTAAAGAAAGATAAATAATAGAAATTGACTGTTGATTGTCAAACAGCCTTTGAATTGTTAAAAGATAAATTAGTATAACTAAACCTGTATTACAATTGTATGATCCTAAATTATCCCTTCATGTTTTCTGTGGTGCTTCTCAAACTACAATTGGTGCTGCAGTCTTAAAGCAGCCACATAATTCTGGTACTTTTCACCCAATATCTTATCATTCTAGACTTATCATTCTCTATCTCAATATCTTATCATGTGATTATGAAAAAAATTATTGTATCACAGAGTTGGAAAGTTTGGCCATAGTAGATGCTCGTGAAGTTTTATTATCATTTACATGATAAGAAGTTCATAATCCAAACTGATGCTGCTGCTCTTGTTTGGCTTAAAAACGTGAAAATTTAAGGGGCAGTTTATATCGTTGGTCTTTAAAACTAAGCAAGTTCGATTATGAAGTAAAATGTTTAAAAGGAAATATTAATGTTATTAAGACATCCTATTGCTCAATATATCCAACACTCTCTACATCTACTTGAATTAGATGAAATAAAAACATATCCAAATTTAGACAATGTAAACGATCCTAAATATAAGAAAGTTGATGATGTCTGTCCTTAAAAAGAAAAATCTGTTTAAAACTGTTGTACCTTTTCCGTTAAGAAGAAAAATTTTGCAAAATGCTCATGAACAATTTGGACACTCAGATACTTAGAAAATGATAAATTTAATTACTCCTCAATATTACTGGCTTCATAAAAAAAGACGACAAAAAGCTTGTCTGAAAATTTGGTCTTTGATCCACCACGTCGCCGTTTCCTCATTAAAGTAACTTGCCGCCGTCTTCCGAGGTGCCAGTCTCCTAAGACAGATATGTACCGCCAATGGACACCCAATAAGTCTATGTCCCGTCCATTGTGAACTCAGTCACACTAGCGACGAGTTCAGAAGCCAAACAAAGGGCAATGACGTCAAAACCATGTGCTGTCTCCGACCAAAAAAACGAGCCACCTGCTTTCAATACGTCAATTTTAAAATGCATAGAGGGGTGTGAGCTGCGTCAATGCGTCATCGTTACAGATGATTTGAAATATATTCATTTCCTTTTCACGTCAATGCAGAGTCGGTTAAAGAATATCTCCAAAAGGAACTGATAGATTTACAGTACAGTAATGAATTAAAACACATTTTTGAAACAAAGAAATCCAAAACAAATTTTAATAACGCTTTATTTATGTTTGTATATATGAAAAATAATGAAAAGAATAATATTTCTATTTTACATTTTCATTCCAATAAAAGTTTTTAATGGGCCCAAATCTAATATATTAAGATA
The DNA here is from genome assembly GCA_019973975.1 of Trichonephila clavata. Taxonomy (NCBI): domain Eukaryota; kingdom Metazoa; phylum Arthropoda; class Arachnida; order Araneae; family Nephilidae; genus Trichonephila; species Trichonephila clavata. The sequence continues at coordinate 18,513 of BMAO01000890.1, forward strand.
AATATATTTATATGCAGCCAGGGGGATTATAAAGCTTTTCCGAAGTGGCCCATAAAGTTATTTGGATTGGCCATCCTTGTTCTAAAAGAATAGAACACTAAAGAATAAAAAAAATTTAAAAACTCCCAAATATAAAGAAAAATAATTGCCGAAGTAAGTAACAGTTCTTTTACTTGAAGTCCATGTAGCATTTCCCTTATGTCAAGTCAATTCAAAATTAAAACAATGTTGACATTTTACATGACTTCAACTATTACTAGCGTTTGTAAAAACTAATTTTCAGGGGGAAATCGTTAAACTTGAAAAACAAAGGTTAGTATTGTTGAACATAAAGCTTCATGTTTTTCCGAGGCTTGAACGTGCCGAAATTTGTTTGTACGTATTAAATTTGAGAGAATGCATTTTCAGAAATTGCAAATATACGATAAGATTTTCTTTGTGTGGTATAGATATCGTTTTGTATTACCACTTCGATAGAAAGCTAGCTATGGTGGATATTTTACACACTTCACACTTTTCATTTGTATGAATGCACAAATATCATTACAATTTCTCAATAAAATAAAAATACAAGCAGCATATTTTAAAGACATTGTAACATTAAGAGAAATCATAGTTTTTCTCTATATGTAAATGCTTTTTTAAAAGACTACTTTGAGAAAAATCCTTGTTGCATATTTTACTAAATAAAGGTATTTACTTCGTATGCAAAAGTAAATGTGAATATAAGTTGCCCCATCGTGAGAAAGAATTGTTGCATATTTCACAAACATGAGGCTTCTACTTCGTATGAATACGTAAATGTCTTTTTAAATCAATACTTTGAATGAAAGCCTTGTTGCATATTTCGCAAGCATAAGGCTTTTACTTGGTATGAATACGTATATGTTTCTTTAAGTAACTAATATGAGAGAAAGCCTTGTTGCATATTTCGCAAGCATAAGGCTTTTCCTTGGTATGAATACGTATATGTTCCTTTAAGTAACCACTATGAGAGAAAGCCTTGTTGCATATTTCGCAAGCATAAGGCTTTTCCTTGGTATGAATACGTAAATGTGAATTTAAACTACCTCTTTGAGAGAATGTCTTATTGCATATTTCACAAACGTGAGGCTTTTCATTAGTATGAATACGTGAATGTGTATTTAAATGACCAATTTGAGCGAAAGCCTTGTTGCATACTTCACAAACGTAAGGCCTTTCCTTGGTATGAATACGTAAATGTGAATTTAAATGAGCCTTTTGAGAGAATGTCTTATTGCATACTTAACAAACATAAAGCTTTTCATTGGTATGAATACGTGAATGTTTATTTAAAGTACCACTTCCAGCAAAAGCCTTATTGCAAACTTCCCAAACATAAGGCTTTTCCTTGGTATGAATACGTAGATGTTCCTTTAAGACACAATTATGAGCAAAAGCCTTGTTGCATATTTCACAAATGTGAGGCTTTTCCTGGGTATGAATATTTAAATGTCTTTTTAAGTTATGACTTAGACTGAAAGCCTTGTTGCATATTTCACAAACAAGAGGCATTTCCTTGGTTTGAAGCATTCCTTTGTTATGAATACGTAAATGAACTTTTAAACTATCACTACGAGAGAATGCCTTACTACATATTTTACGAACATGAGGCATTTCCTTGGTATGAAGCATTCCTTTGTTATGAATACGTAGATGAACTTTTAAACTATCACTACGAGAGAATGCCTTATTACATATTTTACAAACATAAGGCTTTTCTCCGGTATGAATACGCAAATGTGAATATAAACTACCTCTTTGTGAGAAAGCCTTGTTGCATACTTCACATACATGAGGCTTTTCATTGGTATGAATACGTGAATGTTTATTTAAAGTACTACTTCCAGAGAAAGCCTTATTGCAAACTTCACAAACATAAGGCTTTTCCTTGGTATGAATACGTAAATGTGAATTTAAACTACCTCTTTGAGAGAATATCTTATTGCATATTCCACAAACGTGAGGCTTTTCATTAGTATGAATACGTGAATGTGTATTTAAATGACCAATTTGAGCGAAAGCCTTGTTGCATACTTCACAAGCATAAGGCTTTTCCTTGGTATGAATACGTAAATGTGAATTTAAATGAGCCTTTTGAGAGAATGTCTTATTGCATACTTCACAAACATGAAGCTTTTCATTGGTATGAATACGTGAATGTTTATTTAAAGTACTACTTCCAGAGAAAGCCTTATTGCAAACTTCACAAACATAAGGCTTTTCCTTGGTATGAATACGTAGATGTTCCTTTAAGACACTATTATGAGCAAAAGCCTTGCTGCATATTTCACAAATGTGAGGCTTTTCCTGGGTATGAATACTTAAATGTCTTTTTAAATTATGACTTAGAGTGAAAGACTTGTTGCATATTTTACAAACATGAGGCATTTCCTTGGTATGAAGCATTCCTTTGTTATGAATACGTAAATGAACTTTTAAACTATAACTATGAGAGAATGCCTTATTACATATTTTACAAAGATGAGGCTTTTCCCCGGTATGAATACGCAAATGTGAATATAAATTACCTCTTTGTGAGAAAGCCTTGTTGCATACTTCACATACATGAGGCTTTTCCTTCGTATGAATATGTAGATGTTCCTTTAAGACATGATTATAAGCAAAAGCCTTGTTGCATATTTCACAAACATGAGACTTTTTCCGGGTATGAATATGTAAATGTCTTTTTAAATAACAAATTTGACTGAAAGCCTTGTGGCATATCTCACAAACATGAGGCTCATCCTTGGGCAGATTACTCAAGCGATATTTTACCACATCATTTCGAGACGCAAGCATCTTTTTTATAAAATCGGGAAACTCAGCAGAGATAATTATTTATTTATTCCTTACTTTAAGTGATGAGAAGAGGGGGGATGATTTTGTGGAAAGCGGTTTATAATTATATAATTTTGTCTAAGGAGAAATCTCTCTTTTGAATGCAATACTTATATCGGAATCTAGTTGTATTTTAAATTAATGCACAGAAGGAAATCCAGCTGAATATTGCATTTTTCAACCAAATAACGTACCATCAAACTGTTTTCAGATCACTATACTGAAAATATTCTAAAATGTATTCAATGATTGCAAAATTGCAGGTACGTGAAAATTTCTTAAATTTTATTCTCTACTGCAATTTAAACAAAACCTAAAAGGTATGTCCTATACCTATATTGCAGACTTTCTTTGAGGAAAATTGAGAAAGGACACGGACCAATTTATGTTCCATAAAAAAGATTTTTTTTCTATAGCTAATGGTATACTGTTTTATCTGAGCGAGAAAATAGTAGTTTGTGATCTAAAAAACTAAACTCCTTTTTAATTTAAGAACCTTTCACATAAAACACAGAAATCTTTGCTAAAACACCCCATATTTAGGTAGTTTATCTACATTTCTCTATAAAATTTTTATGTTTTATGACACACATCTTGGATATTTTCGAAGTCTTTAATTTTCTTCCTTGTGCTGGTTTCACTGTGGAATTCGATAGTTGTCTAAATTCTCCTCTTCCTCTGAAAAAAATAATAATAGCAATGAATATCAATATTGACATTGAAAAAAAACAGTGCATTTAGAATACATAGTTATACGGTATAACTACATCATAATTTCTATTTTGCATAGCTTTCAGAGAAACAATACCTACAATACTGATCATGCGAGCTATTTTCTTCGTTTTTGTTTGACATTGTAAACATGGATGAAAAAGGAATTTTACCGACTACGCTGCATACCTCAACAATGCAAGCAAAATCCATTGGAAGTGGAGTTCAGTGAAATATAATAAGTTTATAGTCAACTTGTTGTAAAGCCTCAAGAATCTATCAATCAATTCACTGAAAAAGTTCCAACTAATGCTCAGTTTCTAAAAGAAGAGTTTTTTTGTTTAAAACACAAAAAAAGAAAACACAAGGAATTTTCCAAAGAAAAAGTTAAGGCTGTGCTTCTTGGGGATTTACAATTATATGAAAAGGAAATGACATATAGTATGCAAAAAAACTTAATGGGTAAATATGCTGATAAAAATTCAATTGGCCTCTAAAAGTTACAACTTTGAAATAAATATAAAGATGAATTTTAAAATATAGAATGATAATTATTTTTAATTATTACGTTTTGCAATGAGTTTATGCTTATTTTACTCAATACGCATAATTCCCATTTTGCATGCATTGTCAATAACAAATTTTTACATTAAAAATTACAAAATTTTAAGTTTATACTAAATGATTAAATTTAATAAAATATATATCTAGATATTTTTTCAGGTATTCTATAAGTTCTATGAAACAAAATTAATTTTGATATAGATAGATTTTTCTAATATTTTTTTACTAAGTTTTTCTAATAAATTTTCACAACTATTCTTCACTACATCTTAAGATAAAATATATAAACGATATTTACATGAAAAATCATATATATATAGATACATATTTATAAAATAAACTAATTAAAGGGGTTGTACGATGGGGATTTTAATACCTTACATGACATCTAGATGGCGTTCGCTGTAGTGAGGTTTTGGGCACAAATATTGTTTGAACTCTAGCACAGCCCAATTATGTCAATTTTTTTGGTGCCAAAATGTAGGCGATCAAAAGTTTACAGCATGGCAACCTTCCAAAATTTAGGGAAATGGTAACCCTACACAGACCCTCTTTTTAGTTTTTAGACAGTGGTCCTTTTTTTGGACAGTCATCTTGGACTGTTGTGAAAGAGATTTTTCTAAAAAAGCTGAAAGTGAAGGAATGAGTGGAATTTTTCTTTTTCAATCTAACAACTATGAAAAGAATGCCTTTTAAAGAGAAAGAGATGCGTTGATAAATTCAATTTGAACGATGTCTTTTCTCACTATTTCATCTTAGATGCAACTGTTTTTCTGTTCTCTTCTTGAAACCATTTTGGAAACAACATTTTCCTTTTTTCAAGCTTGAAGAATGGATATTTTTTTTAATGAAAGAGGTAAGAAAGAAATGATTGCATTGTGAATGAGTAAACGTTTGAAAATATTTCAGTATGGATATCCGAAATATGAAAATAATTTGTGTTTGAGAGAAATGGGGATCGTTAATTCATCAGAGTAAAGCATTCATTAAGGATCCCCCCCCCTACTGATGCGTTTTAGAAGCGACGAATTTTCAGTTTTTCTTGTATTAGCAGCTTTAGAAAGCAGGTTTTCTGCGTAAAAACACTGCGAATGGATTTTAGGATGTTTCCTATGTTGTCCATTTCAAAAACCATGTTTTTCTGTCTCTTGGCGCCACTTTGAAAACTACGTTTTCCCCTCCAGGGGGCTTATTAAATAATTAAGGCGAAATGGTACCCTAAAAATAATTAAACTGTCGAAAAAAATTTTATTAGCTTATTTTGATACTTTGAATCTTTATAAACATGTCTGCAAAATTTGAAAGTTTTACCTGCAATTTTTATCAAGTTATGGAGCAATATTTAATGCTGGACAACAACTACCACGCTTACATTTCAGATTATATGCAAGAAAAAAAGCCCGATAAAAAATGAATTGATTATTTTTCTATCGCGCGTAAATGAGACTGACATTATATATGAAGCTACAAATCATTTCAAGAAAGAATTGTGCAATTCATGCAAAAATTCTAATTTGTGAATTGTTAATTCAAGAGCAAATGGATTTGGTCAAGATTTAAAAGTTGTGTGTGCTTTTTAGGATATTATTGTGAATGAAATTATAACTTCAAAGCGGATTCTCCCAAAGCACAAATACTAAATTTCATTTTGATAACTCAGATGATTAAAAATCTGTTTCACAAAGAATAGAAAAATTCTCCCATTTTTATACATTTGTTTTGGGTGATATATATATTCTATGTGTGCGAAATTCAACACTTTTATTATTAAAATATTTTAAGATATTTATTTAAACAAATGCACATATGCAGTTCTAAGATTTTGATGTATATATTTTACCTATAATTATTTGATTTTGCTTCCATTCGTGTTGGTCGAAATAGGAATGGTTCGAAATTTCTTACCTGACTTGTTGGTTTTTTAAACTCTAATAGGGAACACCATCCTTTCTGTTACCTGCAAATAGTTACTAAATGCTTGAAAAATGAACTTGTCTGAAAAGAAATTGAATCTCGATAACAAAGAACGGCCACACCCTAACGAGTTTGAACACACACTGTTTATTTACTAACAAGAATATTACAACGGAATGCGCAGCGCGCCATCTGTGGACTGTAAGATGAAACATACCGCCCCCTTGAAACACGGAGGGGGTTTCAAAATTAATGAATTAACTTAAACATATTAAGTTACCTAACATACTAATGAATTAAGTGTAAGAATTAATATAGTAATGAATTAAGTTAAACATACTAAATGAATTCAAATTTACAATAAAGTATACTTCTAAATTAATGAAATTAAGTATTTGGATTTACAGAAGAATAGATGACCACAACAATGCTGGAAGAAAGAAAAAAATTAGACATAATTCACAAATGTTTAAAGGAAGTGGACACAGTTTGGCAATTGGTCTCACAAGTTTACTAGTTTGTGTTTTCACCTTGACCACACGAACCTTACCGTTCTTACCAGGGAACGTTTCCGTGACTTTCCCTAATTTCCACTGTAGTGGGGGTGAGTTGTCGTGCTTGATTAGAACAAGATCTCTGATGTCAAGGTTCTTTTGAAAGATGCGCCATTTGGATCTTGATTGTAGCAAGGTCAAGTACTCTGAAGACCATCTCTTCCAGAAATGTTGGGTCATTCTTGTAAGCAATCGCCAACGGTCGCAGTGACGAAGGTCGTCTGGATCCGTAGGTTGTGGAATAGCTGTTAATGCCTTTCCTATCAGAAAATGTCCTGGGGTCAGAACATGCGGATCATCTGGACTACTAGATAATACACATAATGGTCTGGAGTTGAGGCATGCTTCAATTTGGCTTGATAACGTGGCTAGTTCTTCGAAGGTGAGACTAGTGACTCCAACAACTCTGTTCAAATGAAACTTAAAAGATTTCACTGTAGCCTCCCAAATGCCTCCAAAGTGGGGAGCAGATGGAGGATTGAAGTGAAAGATGATGTTGTCTGTTACCAAGAATTGATGAATGGCATCTTCCTTCATCAACTGCTGGAACTCCCTCCTGAGGTCTCTGCTAGCTCCGTAGAAGTTGGTTCCTTGATCGCAAAAGATCTCTGATGGTTTACCTCTGCGAGCGACGAATCGTTTTAGACAAGCAATAAATGCTCTTGACGTTAAGTCGCTAACGATTTCAAAATGAACCGCCTTCGTTGCGAGGCAAACGAAAACGCAAATGTAGCACTTAGTATTGCGGCTTCCTCTTCCCTTGGAGCTTCGTATCAAGAACGGGCCGGCGAAGTCAAGGCCAGTTCGTTGGAATACAGAAGAAGGGCAAACTCTGAACTCTGGAAGATCTCCCATGATTTGTTCGGCGAATCTTGGACGATTTCTGAAGCATGGGATGCATCTTCTTACTACTCTTCTAACTGCATCTCGGGTTGAAAGAATCCAAAATTTCTCTCTGAGAGCTGATTGGAGAAGTTGCGGACCGGCATGAAGAAGTTTTAGGTGATAATCGGTGATAATTAAGTTCACAACAGCGTCGGTTTTAGGAAGCAAGATGGGATGCTTCTGCGATTCAGGAAGTATTGAATTTTTCAGTCTACCACCGACACGAATTATTCCAAAGTCATCGTAGAACGGAGTCAAAGGAATAAGCTTGTTGCTCGAAGGAAGCTGCTTGCCCGCTGAAAGATAGGAAACTTCCATCGAAAAATGATCATGTTGGATAAATTTAACAATGGCTTTCTCAGCTTCGCTCAATTCTGTCGTTGTTAAGAAGGACTTTCTTCTTTTACACGCAGCAAGAGAACAGTTCTTGACAAATCTTAAACAGTAGGCAACTACTCTTTTCAACTTATTCCATAACGAAAATTTTTGAAAAAACTCTACCTTGAAGATCGCATTAACCACGGTAAACATAATCAGCTTGGATATTCCTTTGGCTTCGGTAGACATGTCTTCTTGTAATTGTGGATTATCTTCAAACCTTCCAATCGGTAAAGTAGAGTTCCTTAACCAATCAGGTCCGTTGAACCACAAGTCGCAATTTTCTAGTTTAGTTGGAGGTATCCCTCTCGTTCCGCAATCAGCAGGATTCTCTAGACCGCTCACAAAGTTCCAATGCACGTTAGGAGTCAGCTCTTGAATTTGTGCTACTCGATTAGCTACGAACGGTTGCCATCTTCTCGGTTCGGACTTCAACCATGCCAGTGTGATCTTGGAATCAGACCACGCAAAGGTCTCGGAGATTGGCACTGTTAGAGTTGGAAGGGTAGCATGTAACAAATTGGCGAGAAGTAAGGCAGAACAAAGCTCTAGTCGAGGTAGAGACTGAGTTTTTACTGGAGAGACACGTGTCTTAGAAGTTAGCAGTCTAGATATCACGGTTTGGGTAGCATCCTTGGAACGAATGTATATAGCTGCACAGTAGGCCTTCTCTGAAGAGTCGCAGAATCCGTGTACTTGTACATCTATAGCCTGTGGAATGAGAATACAACGTGGAATCTTGATTTTTGTAAGTAGAGGCAGTTGCTCTTGAAATATTCTCCATTGTCTTGCTAGAGAATTTGGTAGCTCTTCGTCCCAGCTTAGATGATGACTCCATAGATCTTGAAGGAAAATTTTAGAAATGATAACTGTAGGTGCCAACCAGCCTAAGGGGTCAAAGATTTTGGCGACTTCAGAGAGTACCTTGCGTTTAGTCCACACGTCAGTCTCATTTACGGTAATGGTAAAGGTGAATTTGTCAAAATATGGAAGCCAAGCTATTCCCAGGATCTTGATATGTTGGTCATCCTTGATCGTGTGTTTGGAATCAACTGCCTTTAGTTCTTCTGGGATGTTTGAAAGTGCGCCAGGATCATTTGACACCCATTTTCGTAGAGAAAACCCTCCTCTTTTCATCATCTCCTGTAGCTCAGATACCAGTTGAACAGCTCCTTTCCTTGTCGCACTTCCACTCAGTAAGTCATCAACGTAAAAATGACATAGAGTAGCTCTTGAAGCGGCTGGAAAGTTTTCTTGCTCATCTATGGCAAGTTGTCGCAAGGTTCTCGTGGAGATGAATGGTGCTGAGGACGTACCATACGTAACAGTAGTTAGACGATATTCCTTTATAGGTTCGGTTGGAGAATCCCTCCAGAGAATTCTTTGCCAGTCTACGTCTTCCTCATGAATTTTAATCTGGCGGAACATCTTTTCTACATCAGCGCAAATGGCTACATTGAAAATTCGAAACTGGATGAGAATAGGGAAAAGTTCTGGCTGTACTCTTGGACCAACCATGAGAAGATCGTTGAGAGAGAGTCCAGACGAAGTTTTACTTGAAGCGTCAAAGACTACGCGAAGCTTTGTTGTACAGCTGGTGTCCCTAACAACTCCATGGTGAGGAAGGTACAGACTATTGCTGTTATTAATTTCAGAGTCCGGAACAAGTTCCATGTGCTTTAGATCAAGGTATTCTTTCATGAAATTTCGATAAAGTTTGTATTTGTCAGGATTAGAAATGAGATGGCGTTCCACGCTGACTAGCCTACGAATTGCATTTTGCTTCGAATTTCCTAACCGCGTCGGAGGAGAGTGAAATGGTAACCTTACTGTGTATCTGCCATTCTCATCCCTAGAATGTGTCTTTACGAAATGATCTTCACAAGCCTCTTCTAAAGAGGTTAAAGGTTTGGCACATGGCACAGAATCTAATTCCCAGAATTTATTGATTAGCTGATCCGATACTAACTGAATGTGATTTACTTGGAGAGAATTTTGCCCACTAGAATTTGCCTTACCACCAATTATCCAACCCAGTTCTGAACGAATGGCAAATGGCTTATCCTTACCCATTGATAACGTTTGAACTCTTAGCAATGGCAAAGTAAGGTCAACACCAAGGAGAACATCAATGGGACTACTTTTGTAAAATGCTGGATCAGCCAGAGAAATATCCCCAAATAATTCACGCATTGAGGAATCTAAATCATGATGTGGGATCATACCTACAATTTTGTTGATCACGTATACGGACGCATGAAAAGAATTTTGGGATGAAAAATGTGGGGTGAACTGAATCTCAGCAATACCATTTGTACGCGTATCGGATGCGCCCAAACAAGATATACGAGCATTAGCTTTTTCTTTTCGCAAACCCAGCCTTTCTATACATTCATTTGTAATAAGCGAAGCCTGGCTTCCGCTATCCAAAAGACATCTACAGGTTTGATAATTACCCCCCAAATATCTCTTACCTGAATTAAAGCGGTGCAAAGAAGAATTTGAATATCTGGGTTCACATCAGAAATGCATGGTGTAACATCCACAACTCTAGAATTTTCACTTGGCTCGCTAGAGCCTGGAATAGGGACCGGAGAAAACACAGGAGCGTTGACAGAAAGTCCACTAGAATTTAAGACATTTACAGCACCCTGTCTTCCCCTAGCACTAGCATTTTCGATATGAAGTAAACTGTGGTGGGGTTTTTTGCACCTTTTGCATCTAAACTTGCTTTTGCAAGTTTTCACACCATGAAACTGAGTTAAACAGTTAAAGCAAACATTTTTCGTTTTAACGAAATCTGAACGGCCTTGAACTGATAATTTTAAGAACGTATCACACCTCGACAATGTATGATCTCCATTACAAAGAGGGCATTGTGACTGGGCGTTGGACGCGACTAAAGTCACCTTTCTTTGAACATTTCTCTTAGTAAATGAACTCGTAATGGATCTTGCTTGTGTTGCAAGGAATTGTAACAATTCATCCAGTCTTGGAATGACATCAGTAGGAAAGGTTCTCTCAAACCAAGTTCTGGAATTTGTATCAAGCTTGAACAATATCATATGCATTAAAAGGGTATCTGAAGTCGGGTCAACTTTGTATTCAAGGGACTCCAACATTCTTACAAATTCCTTAGTGGAATCTATCAAATTTAAAATTTGTGTTGATGATTCTCCACTCAAGGGTGTTATATTGATAAACTTTTTCACTAAGGATGACATAATTTCTCTTTTATTAAAGTATCTATCCTTTAGCAATTTCCAAGCGATTTCGAAATTATCATTGGTAATGGATAAAGAATTTACGATTCTTAATGCATCTGACCTTAAACTCCCCTTTAAATACTGCAACTTTTGCGCTCCCGTTAAATTTTGATTGTTGGAAACTGAAGCTTCAAAAAGATCGGAAAAGGCAAGCCACTCCTCAGTAACACCTGAAAATATAGGTAAGGACAACGTAGGAAGTTTCACTTCAGCTGACTGAGCTGAGATTGAAGTTTGGCTTGAACCTTTGTTTATAGTCTCAAGATCGGAATTTATTACAGAAGGCACAAGTTGAGTGTCTATAGTGACAAGTATTGCCTCTAACATATCTAAAATGTCGTCCTTTTCCGTACAATAAGTTTCTTCGTCCTTTTCCTCGCAAATACTTATAATAGAATCCAAAACATCCTTTACCTCAGTTCTAAATTCTAAGAATCTATTTTTCCGAGCTAATAAACCCACATTATTTAATTTCTCAATTTCCTCTTCTGTTTTATTTTGCAATTTTGTAATGGAGGATTTAACACTCTTTTTTTTCTTCAATAAACCCTCAATATCCATTTGAATATACCAAAAGGAACGATTTAAAGAAAAAACAAATAAACACCACTGCTCGCGAACGAATAATTGTCAAGTCGACAGACGAAACACGATTCTACTTGCACCCCGCGAAAAAGGGGGTAAAGGGGGAAAAAGAGAGGGGAGAACTTCTAAAAAGAATTACTACGGAAAAACGAATAGGAACTTTAACAAGCGGGGAAACGAAACTCAAGTTTCTTATTTTTTATGTTATAGGAACGACAATGGCAGAAACACACAAGTAATTTACCACCGATAATGAAAAAACAATCCACTAAGCAAATAACTATCTTTAAGCAGATTAAGCTCTTTTGAATACTTAATTCTGAAATATTACACTTCGAAAATTTATTTTTAAGTTTAATTCACACAACAAAGAATTTGAATTTTTCATGAATTGAATTATAACAATATGTTTTAGAAAAAATATAATTCGAATTTTTCATCAATTGAATTATGACAATATTTTTGAAAAAATATTGCCAAAGCACAACAAGCCAGGAGTTTTGAATTAGAATGTTTCACTACTGAGCTCCGGCTTCTAAGGACCAAAATGGTCGAAATAGGAATGGTTCGAAATTTCTTACCTGACTTGTTGGTTTTTTAAACTCTAATAGGGAACACCATCCTTTCTGTTACCTGCAAATAGTTACTAAATGCTTGAAAAATGAACTTGTCTAAAAAGAAATTGAATCTCGATAACAAAGAACGGCCACACCCTAACGAGTTTGAACACACACTGTTTATTTACTAACAAGAATATTACAACGGAATGCGCAGCGCGCCATCTGTGGACTGTAAGATGAAACACGTGTACAATATTTAATATACGAAGGTTTTTAAAAGCAAAGAAATAAAAAATAAAGGCATAAACATCTTTTGTACATGTTGTGCATTAGCTCTGAGCATGGAATTCGCTCTGAAGAGTGTGTATTTATATTCTTTTTTATTATTATTAAGATAAAGTTTTATGAAATATTGATCTTTCACTCGTTTTCTTCTATATATTAATTACGGCATTATACTGTTTAATTGTTCTACATTTGTGAATTTTTTTTATGGTAAGCAGTTTTAAATAAGATAATTAACATTTCATAAAAGTTTCAGACTATTCGATGAATATTATATCTTGCTATTCATGGAATGAAAACTTCAAACTCATATTTCTCCATGTTAAATTTTTGTACACATACTATCATTCAAAACCCTAAGAACCTTTTTGGTAATTGAACTAGGGGTTTGAATTTTTTATACATGTTTTGAAATGTATGTTTTGTAAAACTGTACATGAAATTAGCCCTAACATGTTTAGTACTTTTTCTAAAAAATTTCAAAAGCAAAATTAATGTTTTTTTGAGAATTTTTTAAAGTTTAAACTATAAAAAAAATTAATAAAAAATTCAAGATCTGCAGCAAAAAAAAAACCCATCCCAACAGTTTTATGTAGTATATTATAAGGTACTTGGAAAAAATTTGAAAGAAAAGAGACATATTTAAAAACGCTTTAAAAATTTAAAAATGTTTTAAAACGTTCAAAAAATTTTAATTTTACAAGCATTTTGCAACAAATTAAAAATTTATTGTATGGAAATATTATTAAATATTAACCTTTATAAAATACAATTAAAAACAAATATCAAATATTAAAAATAAAAAAAATTGTGACGTCTTCTTGCAATAGGACAACGTCCCTAATTCGGATTTTGGAAGAATCTTGGTTACCACGCACTTGGGGAAAGGTGCGAAATTGTAATAAGTATTCTTTGGAAAATTTCTTCCAAAATTTCTTAAATAAATCTTGTTGTTGTTCAAAGATGCGTGTAAGTCTTCTGCCTGAGAGTTGTGTGCCCGAAGAAATTTTAGTCAATTTTTGACCAGTTAAGAAGTGACCCGGGGTCAAGGCTTCTTCGGTATCACCAATTCCCTCTTCATACCCTAAAGGAATTAGGGTTCAATTCGTACAAACACGGTGGAAAGGTTCTCTTCGTCCAACAATGCTCACCCCAGAGTTTTTCGTAAACATTGTTTAATTATTTCAAACTGTTGAGAATTTTTTGATGACAGTGTATTCCATAAAGTAATTAACTTGTTTGCGGCTTAAAAGGTTGTGGCATTGTCCGTCTAGTTGGTGTGTGGAAGTCCATGACGTTTTTCAACCTGTTCTTAATCGATGTAAATCAGCATCCCCCTTTCATAACCTTTTTTCAAGACATCATTACATGTAATTCGCTTCTGAAGAGAATCAAAACTTTTTGCATTCGCCATATTTGTGGGCAATGTTGAGGCTGTAGGTTTCCAAGGCAGAGACACAACTCTACGATTATCTTCATTCGTAGGTTTTTGAAAATTCTGTCACAATTCTTTCTCTCGCACAGTCTTGCTTTAGATTTGAGTGTCTATACTTCCGACGGAATCCAATTCCCATAAAAATCGCACTTAATTATGCAAACGATCCCCAGAGATTTAAATAGAAGCATGATAAACTTCTGGATCATGTGTGATAGTAGAGTGCGTTCTCACCCCTATGAGTACCCATCCAAAAATAGAACGTATCATGACAAAGGAATCTTAAACCTTTATTGGCGATTTTGTTGTAACCACATGACACAATAAAAATCACCACCAATAAGCAATTCTATAGGTAAGTTGGAGTCTTCTGGAAGATCAGCAAGTATCAGTTTTTGGCTTTTAGCAAAGTGATCAAAGTCTGCAGGATGTTAAATATATTTGTTGGAACTTTCAAACACTGTTATCAAAGCAGAGATTTTATTTCACACACTTGAAAGTGAAAATTGAACACACCGTCGCATGACATGTGACGAAGTACCTGATTCAAAGGTATGTACATTTAATTTTCCAGAACTAACAACTGAGAGTTTCAGTTTGTCAATAAGACATCCATCGACGAAGCCTGTTTTGCTACCTCCATAAAAAATGCATCCGGTCAGTTGTGAAATACCTGTGAGATCAGTAATATACACGCGTGCAGTTTGCAAATGTGTGAAGTTAGTTTTAGAAATGTTAATGTGGTTAACTTCCCTGTTTGGGTTAGAAGTGTTTGAATTCGGTGGCCAAATTGAAATATGGTATTTCTTTTTACACTTCGTGTAGTGAGCAAAGTCTTTACGGGAACAGTTTGTCATTTTGGTGTCCACGATTGGTCCACAAAAAGCAGCGATTAGAGCTTTTCATTTTTAGAATGCGAGTGTTATAGCCAGTTATAGTTTCACATTCCTGAGCCCAATTGCCTGCCGATTCACAAAAAGGTATATGATTATTTTTCATTGGCCCAGAAGTAAGCTTAGCACTTACGTGGAAGGCCGTAGTAGGGAGTAACGATGCCATCACTGTATCACCTTTTGTTTTCAAAAATGTCAGAGCTCTTTCCACTTTTTTTTTCATTGGACAAAAATTCCATTATCTTCGTTACGTTTTCTTCTCTCTTTTAGCATGAATGATCCATTTTTTAACAATCTCATACTTAAAAACTCATAGAATTTTAGGAACTAGAACACGACCGTAATTATCAATTTTTGCAACAAAGCTTGAGGAGTGGCGTTTTGGATCGGGCAAAAGATTTTTAAAATGTCTAAGTGGGTTTGGATAATCCTATCTTTGTT